>WTXE01000429.1:0-19313 GCA_022496225.1 Russula aff. rugulosa BPL654 | reverse complement strand
GGACACCCTACTCCACGCTGCCCTCGAACCCCCAGGGACAATGAAAACTGATCCATTACAGAACCACCACCACTGCTGCTGCTGCTATAGCACCACTGCTACCCATATTGCTGCTTCTTCTTCCCCGGCGCTCTGCGCCACTGATTCAAACGGAGTTCCGAAAGGGACAACATCCGCGGTTTGACAAAATAAGAAGGTGTGGCCCAAGTGACCGCCCTCTCCGAGTGAGTCGGCCGCCGAAGCGGCGCGAAGTGAGAGAAAAAAAAAAGATCGGTAAAACTAAAAGCGTCAAAAAACCGGAAACCGGACGGAAGAGACTCGGAGTGGCTGTGGACCTGTGGTTGGAGTGTTAGCACGTGGACGTGGATCGCTGAAGATGGGTGCGGAGATGAGGATGACAATAACTACCGACAGTAACATATTTAAACATAGATAGGCGGCATGTCGGTGACTCGTATGCATGCAAAGTCACCTCGCCCTCAGCCTCATCCGTTCATCCATCGCTCGCTCGCCTCAACAATCTTCGTCCCTTCCGTGGTGCGGCGCATCCTTCTCCCGGACATACGGCCAAAAGAGAGAGACAGCAACAAATGATACGCCAGGCCCCGCTGCGCGCCACGCCATGATGTGACAATCCGTCGCAAAACCCTGCCGCCCCACTGTATTGTATAGTACTGTAACTTAACCGCGCGGCCATACTGCACCCGGTCCAAAGATATTACAGTAAGACAGATAGCGAAATTCAAATAAAAGCAAGGGTAAAAGGAACCCGGTGAGAGCACGTTGCGGATGATGGTCTGTGACTGTACCGTACATACATATGTGGAGCCGCCATCACCATTCCATCCATCATGCCGTGCGCGGCAAAGGGCAAGCGCGCAGGGGGGGGGGATGTCTTTCGGACAGATCTATCTCCTGACCGGCCCATTTCATTTTGGACGTGATGTTGTACTGTAAGGCTCACATGAATCATTTTTTTTTCTCACAGCAATTAGAGTGCCCTGGGCTCGTTGTAAACGGCCAACAACAGCTTGTGTTCTTGTTCTCTCCTTTCGCTCATTCGCTTTGTTTTTCGGCTCACATGTGTGCCTGCAAAAGGTTGCACAATGCAAAAAAGTATGCAAGTATGCACTGCCGTTATACTGCGATGCTATCTATCTAATCGCCTCGCTACCTATGTACCGGGAACCCGGCATCCGGTACCCAACACCTCCGAGCACAGTCGTTCTAACAGTTTCTTTTTTTTTTTTCAACTGAACACTGAAGAATAAGTCCGGTTAGTAGACGTAGACGGCCAGTACAGTGATCGCTATGAATTAATTAAAATGCCTTCATTCTGAGTCGTATTCCATGCGTGAGGTGGAGAGAAGCAATCATTTCGCAAGTGAGACCGGAGCGAGGAGGGTCTAGACGGGACGCATGGTTGAAGCGCATAAGCACTTAAAAGCCGATCATGACTGTAACTGTAATATCGAAATGTTAAAAAAACGCTCAGTAAACGTGTGGTGTTCAGTCAGCCTGGCATGACCGTCGAACCTGTGAACGTGTTCAAACGTTCAAATGACGTGCTTTTAACCGTGACCAAATCCCGGCGCTTACAAGGCGCTTATCACTAAGCGGTTCGTTTTGAAATGGCGTTCGAACACGGATCGATCCGCCGGGGCGCCCACATACACACCAAATCCTGCCCACAATGGCGATTGTCAATGACATGATGACATGAAAATGTAAAAGTATTCGTTCACAGTTTTTCTCAACAGAAAAAACGACTGATAACGAATTGATGTGATGTGATGAATGATGATTACTTCTAGATCTACTTACAAGTCCTTATAAGCAAAAAAACTCCATAACAAATTGTTCTTGACACTTTTTTTTTTTTTGACTTTTCGTTCGTTCTTCCCTTGGGTCTCCACATATCCGGAGGTATCCAGGCTTCCCCTTCTCTCCTCTTGGCGTCCGCCTTCTGATGGATAACCACCGTGGGCGCGCGGGGACTACTGTGCAAGCAGACTTGGAACTAGACCTCTTGTGGCAGGTCAGGTCCCCCCCTTCTTCCACCAGGGCGCCCTGAGAGCGGCAGTCCCGTGAATTGCCGAGCCCATCGAAGTAAACTATCATGGTGAATGCCAGTCATATAGTAAGATAGGCAGTCCAGAAGCAGGCTTCGTTCCGTAGCAAGGCCGTGACAGACAGCTCTGGGAAGGAACTTGAACGGTGTGGCACTTGTACCTCCCCGCTGGTGTCGGACAAGCACTACTTTCCCCGATCCGATCATAAAGCACCTATGGTTGGTGTCCGGATGTTTATGAAGACCGTATGCGTTCTGTGATTACATGGGGTGTTGTCATTGTGGTGCCTCCGCAGTCCTTCTAAGAATATCGCGCACTAAGATATGAATTACGGAAAGAAAAGGGGGGGAAGAAACCGAAGAATAGGGGTAGCCCTACAACTTTAAAATATTGTGGGACTTTTCCACGGGAAAAAAAAAAACAATTTTTATTCATTTAATAATTGTTTGTTGTATTGGTACTACGATAAAGTATTGCTCACTACGAACGGCGTTTTTTTGTGCTCCGTCTCTTCCCTAACAAATCCTTCTTTTTGGTGCGAGATAAATACCGCCACGGGTAATAGATACATAGATAATCGAACGCAGGTGCGTGTACGCGTACTGGCTTGCAAAGAATGAGGGGATGAGGGCGGGATGTGACTTTGACTGCAAGTTTTTTTTGTGTGGTTGTTGGCTGCTTGGGTGCAAAAGGGTAGAAATGGAAGAAGACCGGCTGAGAGGTGCTGCGCAAATAAAAGGAGAAGGCGTGAGAAGTGATGGAGGGTCCGGCGTGGCCAAATGTTCACGAGAAGAAAACAAAGTTGCTGCGATGTGAAACAGAAGACGAGGATCGGATGGGGTAATAAGATGTGTGACAAATTGCAGAGGGGACATTCCGGTGGAAGGTGGTGGGCGTTGAAGGTGGCATGAATGGGTGAATGGGACAAATGAAACGAAACAGAAATGCAGGCAGAAATGCGGACAAGGCAACTCGGTCCGGATCGGTCATCATCATGATCATCGACGTACGCCGTTGTACAGGCGTTCTTCTCGGTCTCGTAATCCGCTACGCCCCCGACCGTATCCATATTCACGGTCTGCTGCCCAGCCATCGAGTTCGTCCAAACGGCGACGTCCGCGTGGTTCATCCCTGCCCGAGGTCCATTCATGCGAGCGAGAACGAGAGCGGGTACGGGAACGGGAGGGCGAGCGTGGTCTCGCACGTGATGGTGAGGCAGGTTCACGGCGTCGACCACGATATCCTTCCATGTTTGGAGAGGTAAGGGGGACACTGCAGGGTGATGCGCCAGCTACGGCGTGTGTGCTGTCGAGGGCTGGACGAGCAAGACGCGGATTCGTCGGGGAGGGTCGTCCCCGGGCCGTGTCGACCGAAGACCGCGGAGGTGACATGGGCAGCGAAGACTTTGCATGTGGCGCCCGAGGGTGAGAAGTGAAAAGTACGCAGGGAGAGAAGCACGGTTGCGCTTTCTGGAAGTAACGGTAGCCTCCGGAGTATCCGAAGTCATCGACGGTGCTGGCGGGGCAGAGGAGTACCATATGAACTATGGCGGTGATGGTGAAGGTGGGAAGAGGAAGTCGGGCCCGATATATCAGAGTCTTCTTCCGCGGAGTTTGTACTTTGTCCTGTGCTGCTGTGAGTTGTGCTGGACGACGAGTGACGATGAAGAAGAGGGATAGTCGAATGGGTATTGGTGCTGCTGGGGCGGCGGGCATAGGACAAGGCAGCATCATGGGAGCGCAGTCGTGGGTCTCTGTAGCGTGAACCGAAAGCATGTCGGGGTCGTCTTCTTCGTCGTACCACATCGGATAGGCTGGCGGGTACGCCGACTTGGCTGACGACAGGACATGCCGAGAGAGAGCGAAGTGGGCTCCTGTGTGGAAGCTGCTGACATGGGAGGAAGATTGGGGGAAGGCCAAGCTGAGGATGCGGTGGAGAGGGAGGGAGAGGAATCGTCTAGTGCCTGGCATGCGTCGGAGCAGTATATACGGCTGTGGAAGGACGTAATGAGATGAGACAAGGGATCATGTGAAGAGTTCAGGGACAGATATTTACTTGTCGCCACGCATGGGCTTGCCGCATTGAAGACAACAGTCCTCGTCGAACATGGTCGGGGTCGGGGTCGGGAAGATGTTGGCGGGAGACAAGAGGAAGGAAGAGGAAGAGACTTGGGCTTTAAATGAGCGCATGACAACCGCCGCCCCGCCACGAAAACCAATAATAATGACTCGTCACACGTCTTTCCTCTTTCGGTTCACCTCACGTTCGTCACTTTTTCGGTAAAGTCGCATTCTAACACGTTCTCTCGCTCGTCCCCCTCCTTGTCTTGCGTATCCACCCTCTTTTTCATTCCGGCGCCCAGAAGGCATGTTTGACCACACCCCATCCGTCCACCCATCCTGAATTATCACAGCCTCTCCATTCTCCCCCATCACTCCTCCTTCGGCCGATTCTTCCACCACTTTTCCCCGATCCAACGGCAATCGTCACTCTCTCCACACGCCCCCCTCTCCACCTCGTAATAATTCGGCCAATTTGGTGCTTAGTCCCCGCGCTTGCCCATCCCCTCCCGTGCGTCTGACAATTGTCTCTAAACCGCTTCTGTACATCAGTTCTCCACCCTCTGAGCCGGTTATTTGGCGCCGCGTCACGCCATTTGGCCCGTCAACGAGACAAGATCCCTCGTCGATCGGCAGCTCGGCTGACCAACCCTTCCCCCACTTTATACTGCGGCGTCATCGCCCAGGTAAAGAGGGCAGCTTTACCAGGACAGGCATGTTTGCATCATTGCTCCCGCCAAAACGTATATTGGGATCGGGTGCGACTTGGCCACTCCGCTCCTCGGGCATATATAACGCATACCTTTTACAGTATTCCCTCAACCCGATCCAACCTAAGGAACGAAACGAAATTAACTGAATGCCGCCAAGTTTGTAGCTTGTTGCTTTAGCTGGCGCTTATCTTGCTCCACCCCTGCATTAGTCCGAGATCACTTTCGGATCGAACTGATACGCGAATCGTCAATGAGGACCGCATCAGTTCCTCGACTGCAACAATCTTAGCAACAGCCCGCAGCAGTTTCAGTTCTACCCATTCGTTAATCCTTTGTCCTCTATTGTACACCTGTACATGATACACGCAATGTATTATGGTGCAATGCCATGTAATTTCCTCGTAATTTCTTCTATTTTGATACATTTCGTAACGACGTGGTGGGAATCTCGAACCGCCTTCCATCGCTTGCGATGACGTGCGATTCATAATTTTCATAATTCATAATGCATGATGCCGTGACGAAATAGGGCTGTTGCGGGTATGTACTCTAGTGTCTCGACTTTATCAGATCACTGGAGCAGCAATCGAGCTACAGAATATTGCACCGCAGGTGATCGTGCACATGCGAGGGTCATGTGCGCGACGATGACGCACCACTCAAATGATCGATCCGTCTTACGCGCGTGCCCATTACGCGCGTGCGTGGCGTGGTTCGCTCAACAAAGTCAAAAACCTTTCCGCCCAAAATTCCAATCTCCCCCACAAATATGCAGTCTACAGTAGTTAGTTGCTGGAGTTTATCCATCAGAACCTTTCCTAAGTGACTTTTCTCAAGGCACGTGAGAGTTGCCTGACTCTTACTTTGGTGACTATACTCCCCAGTGGCACACGGATCATGATCATGATGACGGTGCAGGCTGGGTGGAGTACCGACACCAGCCGTCTCCATCTTCATATTAACTGGGGTCGCTGGAGTCGGTCTTTCATAGAACCGGTCGCAGTCATTCCAACCCCGCACATGGAAACCGTGACCGGGGGAGGGGCGGCATCGAATTTGCAACAATATGCCCACGCTCATATGATGGATCGCAATTTTTTTGAAAAAAGCCTTATCATGCCAGGTACCGAAGCAACCCCCGCACTAGCAACCAATCTAAAACGACCAAAACAATGCATTCTCAGAAATAGAAATAGAAATAAGGAAGAGTGGACTACAATGACGGCAGCTATTGTTAATTTCCTTTGTTCGCTCCTCTGACGTACTATTATGCACCTTCAATAAATAAAGAACGTAGGCATGGCACAATGGCATGTGAAGGTTGCCACGTCAGCGCTTCAGCCGTCTGGTTGAAGGGGCAGGCACCGGCTACGTAGAAAGAAAAACGATCAGCGACCCGGTCCACAATCATACACACTTCTTCCCTAATAAAAATAATTTACTCACGTGCGCCAAACGGCAAGATGGGAGGATTGGGGGAGCCGAACAGGCAAGGATGGACACCTGGGAGCTGAAGACATCGTTCAGCTCAGGGTCACGAGGCGGCCTTTTAGCCCGCTTCAAGGCTGCTTGTTCGTGATCCCAGGAAGCTTGGAAATTTGTCTGCGTTGTCCTGCTGCGCACCGCACACCCGCCAGAACCTGTGAGGAGTGCGTCAGTCCCGTTTATCCTGCCAGCACCACGCAGAGGTCGTTGCCAGTTTTCGCAGGCCGACGTCCGCCGCGTTCAATTCATAGATTCTGCCAATTTTGATCTACTTGTCCAAGGTCGGATTGAGCGATTCGCTTGAGCAGGGGGTTGTTGATTCGGAATGATTCCGCGAGTGGATAGTGGACTTTTCTGCTTAGTTTCGCATGCTGGCGGAGCAGTTGGAGTATCGCTTTCGAGCGAAGACGGACGGATCCACGCGAGAGCTCGATCTCCATAGAAAAATGAACTACGATCTCGCGCCTTTCGGGGACGCCAGTCAGGCCATCTATGGCACACAGTGTTCGCGATACGCGATTCCGCGTTTTGCTTGGTATCTATCACACGCGATGCTGTGTTGATGTGTTAGCCAAAAGCGATGAAGATGCCTGTTTCATGGGAGGTGTGTGGTACGTACCTCGTTCCGGGTTTATTCACGAGTGGTAGCGCAACGCACTGCAGGGGGGGGGGGGGGCGTACACGGAGTCATGACAACCTTTCTATTCTATCAACACACTGTGCGAGCTGGCCCTCCACGCACGCCTGTTGGCCGGAGTTGCAAGACGAGCTCGTGGTCAGTCACCGCTAAGTTTTCGAAGATAGGGTTCAGCGCCACCGCATCTTAGCAGTTCTGTGACGCGAATGAACTTGAACTTGAACTTGCGTCGCGGCGTTGGTGGTAGTAGTCCCGGGACGAGCAGAGACCGCCGCGAGCAGCGTGAAGGTAACGCAACTTGTGAGAAAGGCATCTGGTTGGCTTCTTAGAAAGGAAGAAATTCTTGATAGATGTGGTTGGAGTACTGATGCGACCTGGGATAGATAGGGCAATCTGGGTTTGTGGTCTTGTGGACTCGGAGATAGCCCAGAATCGCCAAATGTTGTGGTTTTATAACGCTTCATGGTGCGTGCTGTGGTGTCGTGTTTCGAAATCCAGAGACAGATAAAATCCGAGTGGCAGTGCGTAGGATTCCCGGGTGTTGTAGGTAGGTAGACAGTAAAGCGGCAGGGTCATCATTGCTGTCCTGCCGCAGTCAAGTACAACTTGAAGAAGGTTGATCGGCAATTAGTGGCCGGTTAGACGAATGTTAGCCGAACAGTGCATTTTTGTTTTCGATTTTATTTTGACAAGACACTTAGAGTGCGGAATATAAGTCAGATTCAAAAAAACACGCTTTAGAGGGCTGCTTACGCTTGCGGGACTAACACTCTAACGTCTCCTCGCCGGATGTGCATAAACGCTCAACACTAACACATCCGTATAGAGCTCAGCCTCAGCCCTCAGAGGACAGAACTCGTTTACTACTTGATGGGTGGTTGGGGAGGTCAACCGAGGTTCCCACATATGGTGAACTTGAAGGAGCGTTTCTGAATCTCTTCGAATTCCGTAAATCATGAATTCGGCCCATTGATGACCATGATGGAATGGAATGGACTGTCATCAAGGTATACTGTACCATTGCGTAGCGAGCGCAATATGCCAATGGCAGTTTCGTGTGTATGTTATCTGTTACGTTGTACCCGGATCAGGCTCATACGAAGATTACAGTGAGAAGCTTGCGCTATTTATTACATATCTATCTTTATCTCCACCATGAATGAGCGTCCTTGCCTTGACCGAGTAAGTACACGGATGAGCAACGTAAGATATGGCAACGTAATCCCAACAACAAAGCCCACAATGAGAGAAGAGAACGAAAAAGAGTCTAATCATACAATAACATCACGACACACCAGCAGGCGCAAGGAAGCACGAAAGCAAAAGTGCCGCTCTATTTGCCCTCGCCGACCATTCGGACAACAAAATTTGTGATCTCCTTTTCACGCCATGTTGTCCTTGACGTCGTGGAGGGGCTGGCTACACGCTTGCATCCGCAACATACAAACACGGCATCTACACCCGCCTTTTCCCCGTCCCATCGGCGCCATCGCCGTTTTGTCGAGCGCCCCACTGCGAAGCCGCAGCCGTGGCCGTAGGATCATCGCCTCGTCTTTAGCCCACATCCAGAGCAGTGCAAGTGATCCGATAATGAGTGCAAGAAATGGAAAGGGGGTGGTGGGAGTGGAGCCGCCGCCCGCATCGTGGATGTTGAAGGGGGAATGCATGCACCCTGAGGAGGGAGCGCTGCTTTTCTGCGGGTTACTGTTACCGTCGAGGTACCGGCCCTGGCCCTGGCGGGCAGAGAGCGGCGGTGGCGGTGGTGGGGAGGGGGAGGAAATCGGAGTTATTGCGCTGCTGCTTGTAGTCTGCGTTTCCAGAATCGTGGCTGCTGCATCCACTGATGTAACATGCATACACGTTGCGTTGTAAGTGTTTTTCTTGTTGGGGTGACGATGGCTGTGGGCATGCTCACCTAACATAGGTAAGGAGTATGAGGAAGAGGAGCACTGCGACTCCGCTGGCGAGCTGTGGGCTAGATAAGGAGGCGCAAGATGTGCTGCCTTGACTGAGTGATAACAAAAGTAACGATTGTGGATGTGGGTGAGGGGTTGTAAGGGGAGTCGGCTCGCCGGCACGATTAGCTCGATAGAGTATTGTAGCGGGATGCGAAGGAATGTGAAGGCAAGTCTTCTTTCGATGGGACCTGGTCTGGGTCCGGCCTGCTAGAGTGATGGGGGGGGATGAAGCGGACTAGGAGTACAGTTTCCATGCTTTCGTGGCAACGCCACCCAGGGATGTATGTTAGTAACATTCATCGCAAATAGTCAGCTGATTCAGAGGATAGTCGAGACGCCAGCTGAGCTGATCACAACGGGGAGTTGTCATGGCTATGGCGCGTAGGTTGGATGCGGTTATCTCGTCATCTCGGCTTCTGCATAGAGCGCCCCGGCAATGGCGGCAATTTCCTCACATCCCTCAGGCTGCTGGTCCTTGCGAGATACCCCAAGAGTCGAGACGGCGAGAGAAATGGCACTCCGTTGGTGAAATCGATGGAGTCCCACGGCGGCCCGTCGGCGGGGCACCTTGTCAGCATGCATAAACGACGGGGCTCCTTGATATGATGGTTAAGGACTAGGAGATGATAGTAAGAAGTATGCTTACTGCAGCAATTACCGGTTGGAGACTTGGAACTCTTCGTTATGAGTACTGCTGCTTAGGGGACCATCAAGGAGAAGTAGATCCGTAGCACCGTGTTGCTGAGCGGAAGTAGGCATTTTTGAGGGGGAGTCAACGCAAATCATCACATTTATTTGCGGGTTTTCAGATGTAAGTTAGCCTATCCTCATCCTCTTCCTTCTGAGCGAACGCTGTAGAAGTGGTTCGAGATTTGAAAAAGCCACGTGGCTGAGTTTTGACCCTAAGTTGGTCATCGGATCGGTCCGGGCCAGATTACCGCGAGGATTAGATGTTCATAGCTGAACGGTAATCGAAAGAGCCAAGGGTCGACATTGCTCCTATTCTGGCTCAAGCAGCGTCGACATCTTTGTTCAGAGAGCCACCGTCCCCGAGCCTGGTAAAAAAAACATCTCGTCGACTCCGAGTCCGCTGTCTCGTCGAAGGCGACTGTGCACGGTTCACCCTTACAGTATCTGTCAACAGAGAGATCGCTGCCAAACCATCGTGCTCAACCTGCTAATGGTCAGTCTGTGGTCGGGATTTCAACATATCGTTACCTCTCTATCATCCATGAGCTGCGCGTAATTGGGGGCCCTGTTGTCCTCTTCAAGTTCCCCAATCGGCACCTTCTCAACTCCTGTAGCGCTCGGAACGTCGTTCGCCCCATTGTGATGCCCAATCGCATTTCTGCTTGAGAATATCACTCGCACCCTTCATACACAGGGGGTGGACTCCATCTGAGAGTCGCACGACACACCTCCATGGACTTGCATTCTCTTGAAAATAGGATAATCAGAATGACGTTGGAGGCGTCGCATATATCCCTGTAGTCTACCCAACCAAGATCCTTTGCGAACATTAACAGCGCCATTTCTGTCTTGCTCCCGATAAACGCTGTGGCGCCGCTCTCGGGATCCACGTCCTCAAATGCGGTCGAGTTGGTAGCTATGGACGCATTGAGCAGCTAAAGACAGATTGTGCTCGCGACGCTATGATACGGTGTCGTGAGCCTTACTCTACATCCATGCCGTCACGCTAGTGACCGAGACGCGTCGACATCTTTTTCATTAGTCGCTCCCACATGTATTTAAGCACAGGAGGAGGACGGACTCCTTCAACAATCAAGTTTCCTTCGGCCTTTCTTTTTCTTTTCGTGTGCCTTTCCCATGTGCCGTTTCTGTATCCCCTCTGATGCAATACTAGATTGTAGTACGAGTGATTAAAAGCGAGCGCGCGTGAGAGATCTAGATTAGATGGACAATCTCAGTGGTCGCGCGTGCGGCACGATAACTGAGTGATATTACCTAGATTAGACGGACAATCTAATCTACTGTGAGTATGGTAACACTAAATATAAGATAGCCCGGCTCACCTCAGTGGTCGCGCGTGCGGCACGATAACTGAGGGAGCCGTACTATTACTGTAGCTCTTTTATATGTACTCTATCGGGCTCGATGCCCAGCGGTTGGGTATGCTAGTGACTGTATAGTAATATGGTATATACTCGATCTCTCGTCCGTTAAGCACGGCTTTGGATGCTGCTAACTGCATGCACATACGCGCGCGGCCATGAACCTTACACCCGGACCACCAACACCAACCGCTCAAAGAGCCCACACTAACCCCTTCCCCCTTCCTCTCAAGCCACCTGACCCTTTCTTCCCTCCGGAGTTCAACAGGGACGATGCTGCCTTCCACCCTGAGACCTTTCTAGAGTCGTACAAGATGGACTATGGCGGCAGACGACTGGAACTTCGCAAAAGGCTAGTTGAACACTTGAGAGGCCCCCTGACATTCCAGCATCAATGCCGGTTCCAAACTTGGAATCAAATGGTTGCTAAGGGTGTCACTGCCACACACTTCCGCTCAGCCGTGTCCCTGGTGATCGCTGCCCTGGATCGCGGCTATTACGCGAACGACACGGAGACCCTCCTTTCGACAACAGAATGGGCTGAACTCGCCTGCGCGGTCACAGCTGCTGCAGGGAGAGGGTATGCACGGTCACACGACGACAACAAAACAGACATCCTCTATACTATCCGGAAAGAATGCAGAGACGTAGTACCTGAGGCATGCAACCTGGTCTTTGACAGCGTCTTTCATAGGTTAGGGGCGACTGCCGAGGCCCTCCAAACCTACGTGGAAGGAGACGATCAAATCGCCAGCTGGCTTCCAGGAATAGAGGACCAGTCAAAAGAAATTCTCGAACTTCTAGCGAACAACCGTGTCGATGAGGCCGTTGCAACGTGGGAAAGCCTCGAGGTAAGTCGACTGGCAAACCTTCTCTTACCAAACCTCCCTCAGCGTGCATGTGATACCAATCTCGCAAATGTTCGGGCCCTCGCAAGCGAACTCGGCTATGAGCTTGTCTCAAAGACGGATGCGCACACTGCTGGAGTAACTACAGGACCCGGACCACTCCTGGAAACGGTCCAGAGACCTTCCTCGCCGCCGGCCGCCATCGAAAGAGCGCACCCCCACCCACCCAACCTGGACATGAATGCCCTCACGGCTGCGGTTCAGACCGCCTTACAGCCACTCATGACCAGACTTGAAGCTGTGGAGCGCGCCTCTACACGCAATCTGGCAGCTGCCCCCCAGAGCACCAGGGCCACGGTGGTGGCACCAGTTTTTGTTCCGAGAGCTGATCCGACCCTCAGAACGATCGCCCCTCAACAAACAACAGAAGCCACTCCGGCTGCCCCACATAACTCTGTACCTACCGAACAGGAGGAGACCTGGGCAACGGTCACCAAACGCAAACGGAGAAAAGGTGGTAAAAAACAGGACCAAACTGACCAGACCCCTCGGCAGATTAACCTTACACCACGCTCCTACGCGGCAACAGCCCCTGCTGCCCCGACTACTGACAACCAAACCCCATTAGCACAGCCAGTGGGCCCTGCCCCACCAGCCGTCACCGAGGTCACGATCCTCCGCTTTGGAGGATCAATGGACCAAAACAGCGAACGCATGGTAAGGACCCGGCAACCGGACGCCATAGTCGGGAGGTGAAAGCCAATATAGCTCGTGCTGTAGCGAAACCCCTACCCATAATCTCAGGAAGATGGAGCTCCGGTACTCGCAGCAAGGGCAACTTCGTATTCACAATGCGGGGCCAGATTGACTTCTCAACCATTCAAAAGTTTGAGCGTTTCCTCACCAGCCCTTTCCCGGGAGGGAGCCAGCTCTGCCCCAACCAGGGCTGGACAAAGCTCCTCGCACACGGTGTCCCCGTCATGGACAACAACGATAATGTCTTTGGGCCAGACGACCTTCTAAAGGAAACCCGAACTATGACAGGACTTCGTAACGCCTACTTCTCTTCCCCTCCGCACTGGATTAAACCGGTGCAGAACATGTCCTCCTGCTACTCTTCGCTGACTTTTGCTTTCTCTGATCCAGACGGAAGCATTACAAAGCAACTTATGAGTAGCCAGCAGGCGCTCTTCGGCAAGCGGATACAGATCGAAAGGTGGGTAGACAAGCCACTTCTTCTCCAGTGTAGCAGATGCCATACGCTGGGTCATGCGGCCTCCTCAAAGGCCTGCCGTCTCCCTCTGGACTCGGTACGCTGCCATATCTGTGGCAAGGGACACCTTGCGAATGCCCATGACCGAGAGTGCGCGCGAGCACGACAACACAAGGTAGCAGGTGTCTGTGACTGTAAACCACAGTGCATCTCCTGCAATAAGGTGGGCCATCACGCCAGGGAAGCTATATGTCCTGCCCGTGAGGGCTACCGCATGAGACGTGCTCGCCCGACCTCAAAAAACAAAGGTAAGGAAAGGGCTCCCCCGCCCCCTGAACCAACAGCGGAGCCTAGTGGCACATCCGCCCTACAACCAAACATAGGTAATAGTTACTCAGTCGTAGTTCCAGACGCTGAAATGGCTGGTCCTTCAAACCTCCACCTTGGTAACCGACTGCCACGCACTGACTTAGCAGGCCCGGGACTCTCCCCAGAGGAAGCCTCGGCCAATGCGGTAGCAAAAATCGTAAAGCAACTGGCTGATGCAGGTATCCCACTCCCAACCCCTCGGGAACTAACGACAGTAGATCACAGGACTCACAGTGAGGAAACACGCCGCCGCTTTGACATGGGCCCGGGCAGCGGAACCACCTGGGAGAGCGTACTTGAAGTTGAGTATTTTGTCCAAGGAGAGCAAGCTGCAAAACTCCCAAACGGCTATTTCTACCCAGGGATGCCAGAGATCAGACGCGCGCAGCTGGCTGCAATCATCCCGGAATACGCCACACATATGCCCACTACCATAAACATCAGCAAAATCCATCTGCTTTTTTCTTTATTTAGCTTGAAATGGTGAAATGCAGGAATATTGCAGGTTTATGTATTCATGACGTAGCCCTTTTTAATGCGATTCTAATGACCTCAAGCATGCAAATTGGACAAGAATTGACTGAGTTATGCTTAAAACAAAAACAAAAATATGGCTTATTTAGCTTGAGAGCTCTTGGAACGCTCAAAAGCCGTTTTAAGGGCTTTTAAGCCATTTCAAGCAAATGGATCTTTCCTGATGCAGCCCTGCTGGCAACCCAACCTTGTCGTCTCAATGGTAGATACACCGATAAACATCGCTTCAGTTAATATGCGCAGGCGCAATGCCATGACGCATGCACTTCTTCATTCATCCCCAGTGGACCACATTATACTAATTCAGGAACCATGGTTTGACAGGATTGGAACCGCACGTAAAGACACTGCAAAGGACGGTGTTGACATACTCGGCGGCGTTGCTTCCCCAGGCTGGGAGGCCCACTATCCTACAGTCCCGGAAGGGGGCCGAGCCAAGGTAATGGCCTACACTCGTAAAAGGTCATGGGAGCACACAAACTCCCCATCCATTTTTACCACAACCACGAGGCGGGACCTCTGTGCACACCCGTGCATCATGATCCTTGACCTTTCCTTTGACGACAGAACCTGGAGAATTATTAACTTCTACAATGACATTAGGGACCAATCAGCCCTTGATGCCCTGCTGGCTATCGACTTAGACCCAATTGTCCCGACCCTGGTGGTCGGAGACTTCAATACACACTCACGCTCCTGGTCTCCCTCCGACATCAGACCATCACCATGGGCGGAAAAATTGGAAGAGTGGGCAGTTGGTAACTTACTCGTCCTCGCTAATGAACCAGGCACCATTACTAGACGAGGTGCGGAACATGAGCGCGATTCCACCATCGACCTTACCTGGTACAATGATGCTGCAATCGAGGAAGCTGCCTTCGGAAACTGGTCGCTAGACTGGGCGGGCTCCCTGGGATCTGACCATGCACTTACTCGAGTACAAGGGTCGCTCATCCGGACCGCTAGGCTACCTGAATCAGACTCGCAGGACCTTGGTTATGTAATAGATGAGGAAAAAGCCGCTGAATGGAGTCGTCGATTCAAAGATGAGCTCGGACCACCTCCTCCACTACCTGACCAACCCACTGCAGAGGAAGTCGAGACGCTCGCCAACTGTGTCCACAATGCGCTCCAAAATGCCACCACAGCAACTATGAAACGACGACGCCCCTTTCACCCGAAGGGCGCACCGTGGTGGAATGCCGACTGCGCCCAAGTCACCGAGAGTCTGCGTGCTGCGGAAACCCGTGAAGAACGCAAACGTCACACTGCACTACTAAGAGCAGCTGCTCGTAAAGCGAAGCGCAAATGGGCTGATGAGGTAATAGGAAAGTCCAATCTATGGGAGGTGGCTACTTGGCGCCATGGCAGACGCATGAACAAGGTCCCTCCCCTCCGTGCAGGAGAGATGCTTGCACACGAACACGCTGAAATTTCTCGCATCTTATCAGACAGGTTCTTCGTGGCCACACCTCCACCAGTACCAGCACAAATGGTGGACGACCCACCACCACGTGAAACCAGAGACCTACCCCCCTTCGACAAGGAGATGGTTGCCGAACTTTTAGCCAACGCCTCAAACCGCTCTGCACCAGGGGCCTCAGGACAAACGTGGCGTCTCCTTAAATGGGCATGGAATGCTGCACCGGACACAATCTTTGACCTCGTCTCAGGCTGCGTGCGAGCAGGACATCACCCACTCATATGGAGACTGGCAATAGTCTGTGCGGTCCCAAAACCAAACCGAGCTGACTACTCATTAGCTAAGAACTTCCGCCCTATCTCGCTCCTTGAATGTATGGGCAAGCTAGTCGAGAAACTGATTGCACGTCTCCTATACAGGGAAATCATAAATCACGATCTCATCCCTACCAACCAGTTCGGTGGCCGCATGGCATCCTCCACGCTGGATGCGGGCCTCACACTCCTTCACGACATACAAATAGCCCACGCAGCAGGACTGCGAACAGGACTCCTGCTGTTTGATATACAAGGCTTCTTCGACAACGTCAACAGAGATAGGTTAGTCCAAGTACTAGCTGACCTCGGCTTTTCACAGGAACTGGTTTCCTGGACACGCTCCTTTCTAGCAGAGCGAACGGTTAGGCTCAAGTTTAACGGGTGCACGTCTGACCCCTTCCACTCTGACGTTGGCACCCCACAAGGCTCGCCAATCTCACCGGTTCTCTCCATAATTTATACGCACTCAATCCTGCGTAAAGCTGACAGCCTACGGCATGCCTCACTAAGTATGTACATTGATGATGGTGCAATCTTGCCTGTGGACGTACATGGGAGGAAGTTAAGTCTTCCCTCTCTACCGTCTACTCAGCATGCACCTCCTGGCTCGAACGATCTGGCCTCACAGCAGAACCAGACAAAACCGAGCTCATGTTTTTTAGACGGCCACGGGAGCAAGAGGAACCACCAGACCACATCTTCCTCCCAATTTATTCACAAAACACGTACTACAAAGTCCCAGCCACTCACCGCCTCCGATACCTTGGCTTCTTCTTTGATCACAAACTACGCTGGGAACACCATGTAAACATCATGTGCAACCGGACGCGTGCCACGGTCAAGGCGCTGCAACTGCTGGGCAACTCCGTACGGGGTCTAAACTTTGCACAGTGGAGGATAGCGTACAATGCCATCTGCCTTCCAGTCCTTACTTATGGTTGCCAACTCTGGTTTACCGGCAAACAAAAGACTCTCGTCAGGAAACTACAAGTCGTCCAGAATGAAGCGATCAAGGTTATCTCCGGAGCGTTTCGCACCACCCCGAGAGAACCGCTACACCATTTGCTAAATATCTTCCCTATTGATCTTCGCCTCAGAATGCTCACTGTCACGAAACAGCCTCACCGTTGACTCATTTTCTTCATTTCGCTTACTCGATCATTTACATCATCCGATGAACATTCCAGACTCGATCGACTCATGCTCGACTCATGTACTCTTACTCTGATGTTACCTTGATTACCTCGTTGACGACTCATGTTACGACTCATGTCGCGACTCATGGCGACTCATACTTAGTAAACCCTAGACCCTACCTTGTATATAAAGACCCTTGTAGAGAGACTTGCCCTTCAGGCTCGTTCTCCTGTGCAATACAGGTAGTTCCTAGCAAACCAGATCGAACCCTCCTTCAGTCCCTATTGTCCACAACGTAGCGTTGGACTTAGGTTGATCCTCTCATCTCTTATCGTCTCTCGACTCCACGTACAAGGAGACGCTTTGCTCGATCTAAAGCATACGACTGATCCGACTGATCAGACCCAGTAGAACGACACCGCGGCCTGTCGGTGACATTAGAACGAGCCTCCCGACTCAAAGAAACTCAGAATGACCACTGCCCCTCGTGCCCGATCCGTCTCAGAATTGAGAGGGAGAGATTGGCGCTATCGACTCGACCAACAAGAAGGTCACGAACCCCAAAGCGAAGAACAACTAAGCGTCCTTCGATGCTCCTTCAGGATCACCCCTGAAACCTCGCACTCAGTCCCCGCTCCATACAACGAGAACGTCCAATTCCACCAAGCCACAGTCAACCCAGACTCGGTACCTTGGACAGGATACTACGCTATCTACAATGGAGCCAAACTAGCAGTTTCCAACGCATACGGTGTCTGGTTCGAAATTACCCCACACCAAGGAGGATATAGAGCTATCCGGAAAGCTAGAGACACCCTACAACTCCATCACTGGCCATGCGAAGGGATCGACATGGCCCTCATCGAACAAAGTGGTGAACCTATCGTGACCACTCGCGTCTATGGCACGCGGCAAACCTCAGTACACCCCTCACGTGAAAGAGGAGACCTCCCACCAACCAAACCTACCGACCCTTTCTCCTCACAAACAGAAAAAGCACAACGAGGGAGAGGAGGGAAGAAACCCCGAGGTGATGGAGACGATCCGTATACACTAGATGATTTGAGTGACGACGAAGATCGATACAAAGGGGGACGACTAGAAGGAAATCCCCCCACCAAATTTAATGGCAACCGTAGCAAAACGGTCGAATTCCTCGGACAGTTCAAACGCTTTATGCGTATAAACAAGGCTGCTACCATTGCCAAGGATCCCTACAAGAAGAGTGCCTACTTCCTATCACTGTTGGAAGGACCTAACGTCGAAGGATGGCTAGCACGCCAAGACGAATGGCTTGACAAAGTGGACGAAGACCCCACGATCCTCCCTTGGCGCATGAGCGAGTGGGACGTCCTGGAAAGCGAATTCAAAAAGTCATTCACAGATTACGCGGAACAAGAAAGAGCAAACGAAGAACTGCGACAGCTGAAAATGCAAAGCGGCGACATAGATGGATACATCGCCCGCTTCTCTCAGCTAGCTCACAGAGGAGGACACAACATAGACGAACCATTCGTTACACAACTCTTTGCTCAAGGACTGCCGAAGTCCCTCATGGAAAGCTGTTTCGACCTACACAACCCTGAAACCTTCGAAGAATGGGCACTCTCCGCTCAAAGGAACCACAAAGTCTGGCTTAAAAAGCAAGCTGCTAGAGGGAGCTTCAACGCGACCCAGCCAAAGGGACAATCAAGCCCTAACCCGAAAGGACAATTCTATTGGCGACGAGGAAACCAAGGAGGAGGACAGGGGCAGGGGCAAACCAACAGCAGTGGAAGCAAAGGCCAATGGCGCGGGAATAATCCAAGACAGCTTGGACCTATCGATCCAAACGCCATGGATACGAGTGCCGCTGCACGAAAAGTCTACACTGAAGAAGAGAAACTCCGCTATCGAAAAGAAGGACGATGCTTCGAATGCGCGAAAATTGGACACCTTGCACGACTCTGCCCTGACAGAAAACCCCGCGCCAAAGCTGTAACTGACGCCACTCCCAAAGAAGAAACCACCACTCCTGCTTCCATTGAAGAGTTTACCGATGGAGAGACACTAGCTCTGGCCGCACTCAAGCTAAACGACGAGGCCAGAGAAGCGTTCGTAAAAAGAATTGTCATGGCAGGAGAGGAGATGGGTTTTCTCGTAGCCTGAACGCAACGGCGATCGTTCGGGCCTGCTCGCTTAAATCTGTGTACATAGCAAAGAACCGGTCAATTAAAGCGCGAGTTCATCTGTACACGGAGAAATGCGAAGCCGACGAAAAAGCTCTTCTAGACAGCGGAGCAACAGAAAATCTTATTCACCCCAGAATGGTCGAGAAATACGACCTATCAACCCAGAAACTCCCCAAAGCCCGACAACTCCTCAACGTAGACGGATCAGTGAACAAACTAGGATCCGTAACTGAAATCGTGATTCTCACTATTCGAAGTGGCGATTACAACCGATCGCACAAGTTCCTGGTCGCCGACATTGGAG
>WTXE01000428.1:0-19348 GCA_022496225.1 Russula aff. rugulosa BPL654 | reverse complement strand
GGAAGTAAAGAAGCGTGCAGGACTGGAGCAACGTGAACTGCAGGCCAAGCTTGACGAATTGATGCTATCTCGCGACCAGGCCGAGGCGAATGCGGCGGAAGTAAAGAAGCTTGCAGGATTGGAGCAACGTGAACTGCAAGCCAAGCTTGACGAATTGCTGCTGTATCGCGACCAGGCCGAGGCGAATGCGGCGGAAGTAAAGAAGCTTGCAGGATTGGAGCAACGTGAACTGCAAGCCAAGCTTGACGAATTGCTGCTGTATCGCGACCAAGCACTCGAGCAGGCTCAAAGCGCTTTGCAGAAAGCCACATTCAGCGCTGCTGAAGCCAACGAGCGGAGCCAAGAAGAACTTGCAGGGGTGCATGCCAAGCTCGAGGCGAGGGAGTCCGAGTTGACCGCAATCCGTTTACGACTCACAGACGCTGAGGTTGGCTGGGCCAAGAGCAAGGTAGAGGCAGACACATTGCGTGCCGGGACTCAGGCTGCTGCAATGGCAGGCCTCGTCAATATGGATGTGGACCAAGTCATGAGGAGGCTTATGGAACGTGTGCGATCTGTTGAGGCCGAAGTGGCATCATTGCGTGGAGACGAGAAAAGCATTGGAGAAATGGAATGTCGTAACGAGGGATAAAGTGAGTGTTTCAATTGTACTGTGACTCTACTCGTTATCTAACCATCTCCCTTAAAGGGATGGCAAGATTTTTATTAGCGCCCTGCAGTGCCTGCACTCGGTTTCCTATACTCTGGACATAGCACCCGCGTAGATCGTTACATCAAAATTTATTGGGATCTACAGTTTTACTTGCTTCTAAAGCCCTTCGTGAGCGGAAGGTGAGGTTCGTGGCCGTTGAAACAGGACAAGCTATGCCAGCTTCTCAAACACCTACAGTACAACTACCAGTTGTTCCGTAAATGCTCCGCCTCCTCCAATAGTCTCTCATCGCGTTTCAGTTCTTTTGATTATTAGCCGCATTCGTTTGATCCGCTCCATACAACACTACCCTTTGAGTAAGAATAGACAGCTCCGCCCTTTCGACCCAGATTGCTCTCTCGAAGATGGGTGTTGTGCCGACAGTTTTCGGCGCACCCTCGTCAACGACTTGCCTTTATAATGCAAACACTCGGACACTTGCATCACATTCCTGACATCTTTTCACCAGTCAGGCAGTAGGAACAAAGTTCCATGGACGATACGGTTTTTCAAATCTCACCTGACCTGATGTAGAACCCTTTACCAATGCGATGCGAAGGTCTATTTCGTCCTTGGCCCATATTATTGCCCAATGCCCCCTTTACCTGGTCAGTATCACTTCAAGTTAGTCCGCTTGCGGACAAAGACTGGTGTTTTAATGGACGAGCACGGGAAGAGTCAAATGTGGTGAAGTTCTCTTTGATGGTAGATTCTTTAATTGTATCTACAGTACAAGTTTAACGGTTAAACCAGAACGTTACGGGAGGATTAATCAATAAATTGTCCAACAAGTTCATCGGGGAGCTCATGATGACGCATGAATTAACCTATGCGCCAACCAGTCATCAATTACCTTCTAAGTCACAGGTCATGTTGCGTAACGTTCGTGCAGTTGCCCTAGTCTACCAGGCCAATCCCAACGTTACCTTTAGCTTGCCTGCCATAGAAGTTCCATTGTGCAATTAGGTTCAGCGCATCACCATGTATATTCCATTTCACCAGGAAGACCAGTCGCCTATTGCTCACCGATCGATGTTTTGTCTTTGATCTGACAACCAGCAGGAACTCTTAGCATCAGCGACGACTTTCTGAGTAAGAATTTCGGCTGGTCTGTCCCGACGGATCCGCCTTGGTCTGATCTCAGATCGAGTTATGACGTCCGAGGCCTCGAGGACTCAGGAATGTTTGAGACGACCAAAGATGCTGATGAAAGTACAAGTCAGTGAAACTCACGCTCGTTGGCATGCCCCCGTCCCATCAGGCCGGAAAGCGGTCTCGACTGTTGCCTTGTTGAGAGCTGGCCTTCCGTTTACGCTTCGAGCAAATCACACGCCGTCGTCAAGTCATGAACCATGCCCAAGACAGATAAGACAGAGATTGAAGGTCAGTTTAGATGCTTATACTATTTCTCACCGCCGATGAGTAATATCCTTTAGACAAACCACCAACATTTCCCATCCATGTTCAGCGGGGAGAACTCACCTCGTACGCCTTCTTGAGTACGACTGGGCCGAAGAGTGAAAAACGGGTGATGCCTTAGGCCCGGGCTTCTTCCAGCGCCTTGTAGAACGACGGAGCAGGGGTTTATTGACGCTTTTGATTTTGCCAGCGAAAGTGGGAATGAAGAGCTAACAGCCTGTGAAGAAACTACATGGCATTAAGACGCGGGCCGAGGAGAAAGAAGCATTAACATACATATGGAACAGTTCCCTGGCCTCGTTTTCTATTACTTTATGTGAGGAAACGCATAGCGGGGAACTGGTTCAGCTCTCTTTCGCTTCTTGACCCTGCGGTGCAGTTGAAATTTCTTCACAATTAACTGTTATGTTGCATGAACCAGAATGCAGGGAATGAGGTAGCGGTACTGGAGGCGATCCTATGGGTACCATACTTGTCGGGCTAAGGTATATGTGAGTGTGAGATAAAATCGCTGACCAACCGGTGGGGCGAAGCCTGGCAAAAGAAGGAAAGTGCGCTGCAGCGGGGGGCGCTGGTCCAGCATGAGGCCGGATCATATTGAGGGTCGAGACCGATGCGAGTTCCGGACATCCAGGACCTTCACGGATCGTCTGCGGATAAATGGGAGGCCCAGGAGGCATGACGCCAGGAGCGCCGGGTTGTGTAACGGCAGCAAGAATGCGGGTCGAGCGATGTTAGAACTTACTACATACTGGCCTTCGAGGCGGGATAGACGTCTGTAAGAGAGGAAGAAAAAAGAAAAGTGTGAGAAAAGGAAGGCAAAGGAAGAGAGGGGAACAGGTGCACACTCGATACTGGCCGTGGATAGCAGCTGGCCGTTTTTCTTCTCTTTTTCTCGAATACACAAGGCTAGCCGCTCAGTTGGCAGAGTAGACAAGGAGCTTGTTTAATTGATTTCCGGGGCGGGGCGGTAGAGATGGGCCACTTATACGGCGATTGGGACGTCTCCTTCACATCTGTTCTCGCATTTGCGGTGGAGGCACGGGCACCGCACATCAGGATGTGACCGCAGGTCGTACTAAGTTAGGAGAGGCTGATGGCGAGTCATCTATTGACGGTTGTGGGAGTGGTTGGTTAGCTTCTTCTGGAAGGGACGCCTCTAGGAATTGCAGAGTTGGTGAAGGACAATGACATGGAACGGGGACGAGAAGTACCGGTGTGGGTCCGGTCCGGTCGGTTATCCGCCGCCGTTGCCCTAAGTTTGTTCAGTGTTGCCTGGCGAGAGTACATATGGTCGGAGTGGGATGTACTATTGCAATGTGAGGCCGTAAGTGAATGGCTTGTTTGAGAGATCTGGGTGACTGCCCCCACTAGAGTCAAGCTCTAGGTGTGATTGATTCACAAATTAGAGACACAAAGGCGCGCTCCACCTTCCTTTTCTGGTAACCACCATCAACGCGGCTACACACCGTAGACCAACTTGAAAAGTGGGAGCTTGAGAAAGGGAATAGAAACCTCGTAAAAACTTCCATACCCACGTACCTACTAAAAAAGAAGGGAAAAGAAGAGAGGAAACTCCACACTCTCACTTCGTATACCCGCACACATGGATTTTAATCCGCAACTCCCACCACTCCCAACCCTAACCTTAACGTCAACCCAACTAAATGACCCACCCGACAAACCCGCGGACCCTCATATCTCGGTGCTTTTCCCAGAGAACACCCCATATAGAGTCCCGAACAACCCCTTTAGGGGAGCTGTCACCCAAAACCTTGAAAAAGAGCACAAACAAGCGCTACAGGAAGCTTTAAACAGCATCAAAGCGCCGTTCATTTTTGAGCTCGAAGAACCAATCAGGTTTGAAGGGACGAATGTGGACACTGACACGTCCACAGAAAACTTCAACGCGGCAGTAACCACAGTTATTGCTGCTATTGAACGGGGATACTGCTCGACCCGAGACCCCACCCCACTGGGCCCTGCTGAGTGGGCCCGCCTCTCATGTACTTTGCTTGCAGCGGTTGGCCGAGGATACCACCGTCAATACAACAAAGAACAAGAGAGCCACCTTGACAAGGTCAGGGCCGAGGTAATCGACCCAAACCCACTGACCAAAAAGAACCCCACCCTGTTCCACCGCCTGGCAGCCATCGCGGGCGACATCAATCAGCACGTGGGCACAGACCAGGAAGGATACCAGGACTGGTACCTTACTCTAAAAGACGTGTTTACAAGGAAAGTAGCGAAGGCTGCAGCTGCAGATGTCAACGAAAAGTGGCTTCGTTGGAAAGCCAACGAAATTGACAGACTTGCTACTGACCACAAGCGAAACATTGCAGGCCGTGCTAGAAACGAAGTGTCTAAGCCTACACCAACGACCTCAATGGGTCGGAAACGCACGGTCTCAGGCTCACCTACCCATTCAGGGTCAGTAACCCCCGTCCTGACGTCCATGGTGCCAAGGAGCGACCTCATGGTCACTGAGTCACCAGACGAGGGTATGAACTCGCCAGCGAACACACCACGAGGGAGAGCTCCCCCTACGCTCACTGCTAACCTCTTTAGAAAACAGCGCGACCCCTCCCCGTTAGGAACTCCTACAGCCTCCCGGACTCTAATCACACTGAGCCCGAAGGTCACACTCAACCTTGGAGTCCGCAAACCCCCCACACCCACTACGCCATCAGGCCCGCCAGGCCTTGACGCCATCGCAGCAGTAATCCAAGCTGCAATGGGACCTGCCATACAGGCTGCAATGGCCCCATATACGGCCAAGTTAGACGCATTGGAGAGAGCAGCGATGCCACCACCAACAACCCGCCCAACCCACCGTCACAACCCCACAACCCCCCTCCCTTCTACCACCTCCTCCACCACTCGTCAAGAATGGCAAGGAAACCAGAAGGAAACAGCAGCGCCGCCTCCTACCCCACCCACTCGCACTGTTCATGCAGATAGCGGCTTCATACTGATTGATCGCCAAAGCAAAAAGTGGAAAGGGAAAGGGAAGACTAGTGCAAATGGGCAGGTAACGACTCAATCAGCACAAACTAACATTCCCCCAGCGTCATACGCAAGTGTGGCAACGAGCGCTGCTAATACCCAACAGCCTCAGCCCCCACGCCGTCAGAGCAACCCCCTCCCATCCATCACAGAGATAACGGTCCTCCGAACAGGAGGTCACCCGGACCTTCAAACGGAGGGCCACATTCGAGGGCGTGCAGCTGACGCTATAGTACGCCAGGTCCGAACTGAGATGGCCAAGGCTGTGGCAAAGCCAATCTCACTCAAAGCGGGACGATGGAGCATACATCCACGCAGCAAAGGGAACTTTGTCTACTCCTTTGACGGCTGCATCCCCTTTGACGTGATCCAATCATACGAATGGCTACTACTGGCGCCCTTCTTTGGAACTGGCCAACTCTGCCCCTCAATGGGATGGACACGCTTCGTAGTACACGGGGTCCCAGTCTGGAGCGACGAGTACACAGCCTTTGACTCGCACGCCATACTACAGGAGACAAGAGCACTGCCAGGACTAAAAAAGGCCACCTTCGCTATGCAACCTAGATGGCTGAGGCCGGTGGCGAACCTGGAGGCTCACTACTCCTCAATTACCTTCGCAATATCAGATCCAGACGGCGTGATTACTAACACCCTGCTCAACGGCAGGGCTGCCCTCTTTGGCAAAGAAGTCACGGTCCAAAAGTGGATTGATAAGCCGGCACTAATACAGTGTTCCCGGTGCCATGCCCTAGGCCATAACAAAGCCTCTAAGGTATGTTCGTTGGGCAATGACTCGGTAAAGTGCTACATTTGTGGTGGAACCCATAAGTCAGAAAAACACGACCAAAATTGCAATCGCAATCATGCGGTTGCAGGCATTTGTGATTGCACGCACTTCAAATGCCTGAACTGCCACAAACCTGGACACAACTGTAAGAATACAAGGTGCCCTGCCCGGGACCTCTTCCGCCCTAGAGGCAGCCAAAAGGCTGGAAAGGAGAACGGAAAAGGTAAAGAAAGGGCGGTGGCCACTGCAGCACCAACACCCGACTCGGATGGCGACCTCTATGGGCCTCCTTCCTCGGCAGCTGAGCTTCCCCTTCCCCAACCCCCTCTCCCGACAGCAGGACCCTCCCGGCCCCGCCACACCTCACCCACACTAACAGCGACAGACTTCAATAGAATTGAAGAATTCGAAAGAATGGAACTGGACCGTCAAGAAACTGAACTGGCACTGAGTTTGACATACACTGACACACCCAGCTATACTGACCCACTCGCTGAGTGGAACGCGGGTGAACACCCGAAAGCATACTCACCATCGCGCACCACTGGAGACGCCAACCCTCTGAACCTTGCCTAATGCCAGCACACCCGATGATATGCATAGCTTCGGTGAACATGCGAAAGCGTAACGCAGTCACCCATGCTTTACTTAACAGTAACAATAACGCTCATTTAATACTAATCCAAGAACCCTGGTTCGACAAAATTGGCACTGCAAGAAAAGACGGTACCCGAGAGGGAGTAGATGTCCTTGGTGGAGCAGCGTGCAAAAAATGGGAACTAATATACCCCGGTCATACTGAGGGACAAACCCCTAAGGTTATGGCCTACGCCCGCAAGCCCACACAACTTCCAACAAAAGTACCGCGCTTTACAGTAGTGCCACGACTAGACGTTTGCTCACACCCAACGCTCCAAGTTTTAGACATCGTCTTCGACGATGAAGAAACATGGCGCGTCATAAATTTCTACCATGATGTTCGAGATAATACCTCGTTACAGGCTCTCTTAGCCCTCGACATCGATGCCCTCACACCCACACTAATCATAGGTGACTTTAACACACATTCCCCGGCTTGGTCCCCACCAAACATCCCTCGGTCCTACTGGGCTGCCCGCATTGAAGAATGGGCAGCTCAAAATTTGCTCGAACTGGCAAATGACCCTGGAGTAATCACCCGGAAGGGAGCCGAACATGAAAGAGACTCGGTCATCGACCTGGCATGGTACAACGAAGCCGCCATTCAGCTAAGCACTTTCTCCGATCTCAAAGTTGACTGGGGAGGAAGCTTAGGATCGGACCATGCCATGCTAATCGTCTCGGGCCACACCCAAGAAGAGGCACCCCCCCCTGAACACGAAGGTGACTTAGGTTTCCTAATCGACCCGGAAAAAAGAGAGGACTGGGTTCGCGCTTTTAAAGCGAGACTCCCCTCTGTTCACCTCCCACCCGTCCCATCCTTAGATAATATAGAGACGATGGCAGCATCCTTAACGGAGGACATCCAGCAAACCAACGAGGAGGTCCTCCGCAGACGCCGTCCGGCCCATCCAAAAGCCTCCCCATGGTGGAACGCAGCATGTGCAATTGCCACCCACACACTTCGAAATGCTCACGACGCAGAAGCACGGAGCCTAGCCCATGCTAGACTCAAAGGCACGGTACGTGCAGCTAAGAGAAAGTGGGCTGATGAGTATATTGAACAGGCCAAACTCTGGGACGTCGCTGCCTGGAGACACGGACGCAGACTTTCCAAAGTCCCGTCGTTACAGGGGATAGATGGTCTAGTTCATTCACACGAAGAAGTGGCTGACATTCTCTCGCAGCGCTTCTTCCCGCGCTCCCCACATGAAGTCAACCCCCTCTTCCAAGACGATCCCCCTCCACGCCCGCCCAGAACATTAGAACGGATCGATAAGTCCCTTATTGAGCCCCTGCTCATGAAAGCAACTAACCGTTCCGCACCTGGCCAAACTGGACATACCTGGATGCTTATAAAGTGGGCCTGGGAAGCGGACTCGGATCGCATTGTGAACCTACTGGAGGCGTGCCTGAAAACCGGATATCATCCTCGCCTTTGGAAAGAGGCAATTGTAAGTGTCATCCCCAAACCCAAGCGAGCGGACTACACATTGGCCAAGAACTTCCGACCCATTTCACTACTGGAATGCTTGGGTAAGCTTCTGGAAAAAATAGTCGCGAAACTAATATATGCAGACATGTCAAAACATGCTCTTATCCCGACAACGCAGTTTGGAGGGAGAAATGCCTCGTCAACTCTAGATGCGGGCCTTGCCCTCCTTCATGATATCCAATCAGCCCATCAAGCTGGGCTAAAAACTGGGATTTTACTATTCGATATCCAGGGATATTTTGACAATATCAACCACGAACGACTAATTAAGACTTTCACAGACCTAGGCTTCGCACCAGAGCTGGTCAAATGGTGCAGATCTTTCCTGAAAGACCGCACGGTCAGACTCAAATTCAACGGTAAAGTATCAGACCCATTCGACTTCACAGTCGGGACGCCGCAAGGTTCCCCAGTATCCCCCGTCCTCTCAACTATCTACACCTCTGCGCTCCTGTACAGAATGAAAAACTGGAATAAGGCATCGCTTGGCATGTACATAGACGACGGAGTCATTTTTGCATGCGGACAGACTTGGGAACAAATTGAGTCTACAATGCGCGATAGTTACAGAGAATGTATTGAGTGGCTGACGAGAGCAGGGCTTAATGTAGAACCGGACAAATCGGAGCTTATCTTTTTCAAAAAAAGGAGAGAGCGAGACGAACCGCCCAAATACATCCACCTCCCCAACCCGACTCTCAACACCTATTACCGAGTACACGCAACAAACACCCTCCGCTACCTCGGTTTCTTCTTCGACGTTAGCCTTAACTGGTCATACCATGTAGAAGTAGCATGCAGCAGGGCCCGTGCCACACTCAAAGCCCTACAACTCCTCGGCAACTCCGTCAGAGGCCTTGACCAAGCAAGCTGGAGACTGGCATACAACGCTATCTGCCTGCCCATACTAACGTATGGCTGCCAGCTTTGGTATAGAGGTAAACAGGTTACACTAGTCAAGAAACTCCAGACGGTACAAAATGACGCGGTAAGAATAATATCGGGGACTTTCCGCACTGCCCCCCGAGAACCACTCCACCAGTTGCTCACAATCTTACCGATGGACCTGCGCCTAAATATGATCACTCAAAACACGGCTCTCCGACTCTATAAAGTACCCAAGGAGAGCCAACTCCTCATACGCCTCGGAGGAGCTTGGCACGTTCCAAGCCCGATCGACCTCCCACTCCCCACTCCCAACAAAAGCAGAGCTATAACTACGCTCCGCACCCTTGCTGCAAGGGTCCCCACAGATGGACCACGCATAGACCCCTTCCCAGAACTGCCACCTGGGGCTCCGTCCTGGAACGGACGGACCAAACTAATACCAAAACACACAGACTGGGACTACCACGAAGTCACTAATGCCTTGACCGAAGCCTGCCGCGAAGGACACACAGTCAACATATTCTGTGACGCCGTGATCTCAAACAAGGACCGAGACGACGGGAAACAGGTAGGAGCAGCATCGGCAGTACTCTACCACGAAGGAAGAGAGCACGGGCTCTCCAAAAGAAATTTTGGGGACTCGGTAACTGAAGCCGATGCGTTGACCCGCTCGCTCACACCAGGACTAGAGGCGCTGACTACTTTCCTAGACACCAAATCAAACGAGTATCACATGCTAATAGTCTTTCTCATCCCCTCCAACCCAGCCCTGAACAGAATGCTAGATGCAACCCCACACGAAGAACAAAAAACGTCCATTGGACATCTAACCAAGCTCGGTGAGCTGCTCTCCACATACCCACACATCACAGTCAGACTGCAATGGCTACCGAGGATGGTCCCTGTTGAAGGGCTCCAGAGGGCCAGGCAGCTGGCGTTTGAAGCAATTTGCACAACAGATCCAACGGAGCTACGTGCCCCACAATCCATCAAGAAGCAAAAAGAAGCAGCGAAGCGCGCAGCCATCGCCGAATGGGAAAAACGCTACTATAACAACCCCCGCACAACGATGGCTTTCAAGACGGCATTACAGAACCCGCCCGACGGAAAGGCACACCACACATTAACATCAAACCAACCCCCAAAGAACCGCGAGGCCCGAGCCAACGAACATCCAGAAACCAAAAACCAAAGTTAAGTTCTCTAGACTTACGCACTCAACACTTTACGCTTCATTACAGGTCACGCTTTCACCGGGGAGTACACCAAGCGTTTCTACCCTCCCCACACTCAAGAACAAATCGCCTGCCCATGCGGCGACCACTGCAAACAGTCGAACACATACTCATCGAATGCCCCCTCTACACAGCCGCACGACGAAGGCATATCACTGCCAACGGCCGGCCCCGAACGCTACCCCAACTCTTCGCCAACTCGAAGCGCGTACAAGAAGTACTTCGGTTTTTGGAGGAGACGGAGCCTGCGCTAAACCGCGGGCACGTTGGGACCGGGATGAGGGATAAGAGAATCAACAGGAGACCAATACACGACCACCACACTCTACGACCGCACACTGCCCATAAACCAGACTTTTAATGGTTTCATTTTCCAAAATGTATCTCCTAAACATAATACGTGTAGCATACGTGTCCGCTTCTGTCCTAGTTGTACGCGCGCGGGATATAAATTCGGATTTCAAAAAAAAAAAAAAAAGTCGTCGTCAAGTCATAGTTCCGAGTCTCAGTTCACCAAGTTCTCCAGACTCGGAGTCTATGTTCTACAATTGTCTTTGCTCTCCTTCCGTGCTAATGGTCCGCATCAGTACTGTAATCGAGTCCTCTGCAGCACCTGTGCGTTATCCCTCACGCAACCTTTCTTCTCCATTCGATCCCGCCTCACGCGCACCGGCACCAGCACAGCACCACAGACAGATCCACCCGAATGCTGATGTCAATCCTATCGCCCGAAAGCTGCCCACAAACAACATCAACGCCTTCGACAGCCAAGATGAAACGCGCCATGTACTCGGCGCACGATTTAAGGCGCAAAGGGTAGCTCGTCGTACGACGACAAATGATGGATGATAGATGGTGCCAGGTGTGTCAAATCTATCGCCTTCATCGCCCGCGTTTCGGTACTTCGTCACCAGCCCCGCGCTTCCCTCGCCATTTCATTGTTATCGTTGCCCTCGTCAACGTCGACACCAGAACCTTGGACGCAAGACTTACTAGTTCCTGACTCGGAATCCCGAGCTCCAGCCAAGAAACGCACACGGCCATTCCCTCCTGAGCCCGATCATATGCTACTCATTGTCAGATCCAGATCTTGCGACACCAGTAACGCACCAGCCAAGCCGACGATGTCGCAGCCGAGGGGTCCCGCTTTCCCATTCTCTGCCTCGGAGCGATCGATGAAACCGAAGCTACAACCCTGACGCGACACTGCGCGTGGACCGAGGTCCCGACCCGCGTCAGCGTACCCAATTCCGTATCTTTTCTGCCTCTATCACAACCTGCTCAGTTCTGTCCCTTGTATCATTTGCGCCGTGCGCGCGCTGCGCTTGGTTTCAGAGACAGGTACGACCTGTCGGAATGGGCATTGCATGTGAGGAAACAGGAAGAGATGCGTTACATCCAAGCAGCGCAATGGTCTTAGTACTGTAATTGTTTTTCCAATTCATCCTGTCTGTGCTAAGTTATGACAACGCGCGTCGCTGCCACACGAGACCTCACCAGATAAACTGGACTTCGACTCTTGGTACTCCGAGTGCACATGTATATAAAGCTGCCCTCCTAGTTGTCGAGGAGGGCATCGTATTCTAAATCACAAGCATGCGTTCTTCCCTATTTTTCTCTCAGCTCTCTCTTGTTTCTCGTTGTCTCTTGGCACTCTCGACCGCGTCTGCGGACCCGCCAAAGTCCCTGCCACATGGGGGCCCACAATCCCGATCTGAAACTATCCGAAGTGGTCCGCTCTCAGTCTTCCGACTCCGAGTAAACAAACATGTGCGATCCCGGATGTAATAGCCTGGTACGGGATAAAACGGAATTGGTGTTCTTCTCTCATGACCTCCCTTCTTGTAGGCGCCAAGTCCAGCTCGTATTGTTAGTCGGTCGCTTTAACGACCACTGCTTGCAGGGAAGCCCGTAGTATGTAACTGTTTTGTATGTGTGGAATGCTATACCCGTTTGGTGCGGACTATGTCGAGTCCTTAGTCCTAAGTGGGAATGGGGGTCAATATACAGCGCGAATCTAACCTGGCCACGGCGATGAATCAATATGATGCGGCGGAGCACGCTGGAGTCGGCGAGGATGGTGTGAATGAGCATCGTCGCGTGACGAGAATGGGAAGGACAACTTCAAAAGGGGATGGAAGGAAGGATGAAGAAGTCGGCACACACACGGCAGAGGTTTTTACGCCCCCAAGATGGTACGACCACTGGGAGACAACAGCCTCAGGTAATTAGAAGAACGGGTAGGGTGGCTGAGTTAGAGAACGGACAGCAGACTCAAGCTGGTTTCCCGCTAACAATCCCTTCCTTTCTGCTCACTGTAAGATACAATTGTTGGGATGCCCTCTGCCAAAGTAGTTGGAGGACGGCGCCAGTAACGCCAATGAGCGCTTGAGCGTGTCCTGCATCGCGCTGCACTGGCAATGGCGCCACCGCACCACAACCCACTGACTACCTCCGCGATATCTGTAAGTCAGTGTCCCACTCCACGCACGCCATCGTGACATCGGGCTAGGTGCGGACCATTTCATCTAGTAACACTTCTATGACACGCTGATATATCAGGTCGCCTTGCGTCAAATCGGTTCAACACAGTCATTCGCCGTCTGCATGACGGACCTTTCTCTGCATATGCTACCAATTCGTACTCTCAACGTCTCAACCCCTCCCCTTTCTCCTGGTTCGTCCGTCCTCTCCAAACGAAAAAAAAAAAGAAACCTCACGAAAAATGTGAACGATCCGTTGTCTCCATGTCGACGACTGGACAAGCAATATCCCCAACTTCTAACGTTCATTTCATCATCGATTCCTTCGCCGATTATGTGAAAGAGATTGTAAATCTTTTGCTACCATACTCAAATGGTCAAATTCGTCAGAAGCCATCCACCAACTACTCCGGGACGGGTGAAGGTTTTTGATGAGTCTCAGACTGCCATCGCGAGATTTTAAAAAAGAATATCGAGGTGGCAATTGGAGACTGATCGACTGCCTCAGCAAACAGTGAAGGTCCACCGCGCATTTTCAGATATCCTTGGCGAGACGGCAAGCCTGGTGAGTCGGGCTGTCATATGTGACTCTTTTCAACGTAACTCGTCAGATCCCCTTCCCACCGCGATTGTTTTACCAGATGGGCCCGATGTCCGCCTTGAGGTACGTCCTTTGAATATACTCTTTGGCTGGTTCCGCGGCCTTACTTTGCAGCCACGGCCCACGATCGGACTGGAGCGGATCAACCATGTCAGAGCGTCTGTCAGCCGCATGTTCGACATAACGAGTCTTCGATTCTTTTTCTCCTCTATTCGTAGCCTCACGTCCATCGCTTCTCCCTTGACCACCGGCGCAAGAAACTGCGAGAAATTCATCCCATCCGGCCTTCACAGCCACCCCTCTCGCTTCTTCTCCTCTCTCCTTCGACTTTTGGGCAATGACGATCAACGCTAGCCACCGGGCAGCAACAGTACGCTTATCGCATGCAGGCCTACTCACTCCTTCTTACTTACTAACAATTTTCCTTTACAATTCCATACGTGCAGTACGCGCGCATTCACTCATTCCAGACATCGCCCTCACCCACTTGGGCCTTTTAGTAGGGACAATCTCTGTATATAAACCGGCCTCCTGCTCGCCGAGGAGGGCATCCCGTTCAATTCCAAGTGTGTCTCTATTTCCCTCTTGTTTTTGTGGATTCGCTCTGGTCTTGCATTCATCGCCCTGCCTCTAACGCGTTCCGCCTCCCTGCAGCTATGGCCAAGTAGGAATTCATCATTTTTTTCCTACTCACAGTAATGACACCGGCTGACATCAGTCAATACTAGCCAAAGTCAGATGGCACGAAGAATCAACTGAGTCTGACTTGACGGCATTTACATGGATGACGCGGCTTGCTATCGAGATTAGATAAGATCAAGATCAGTTGCCATGCTGCTCTCTTCATCTGATCCGCGTCGCGTCACACATGTTCACACAAGTCTTTTCCTTTGTGCACACCTCATTCCATGGGTATTACCTCACATTAATGATCGCATTTCCAAATGACAGCTTGCCTCTGCTCGTGCTCTCTCCGCCAGTGTACAGTAATCGAGCCCCACTCTTGAACAGGCATGCGATAATGCAGAGCAGGCACAGCGTGAATTGGAATGTAGTTGATGGATCCGGGTCCTTCCATCTACGAGCCTTGCTAGAGCATCATCTTTCTTACCACATGATGCCCTGTAATCAGCGCCTTGAGCTCACGCGCACATATACAGGTCCACTTCTTTCTCCGTTGACTGTGGGTGTGGTGCGTGACATGCATGTTCTGTGGTACACTACACATATGTGCAGCTAAAACGTTGTTGAAAAATCAGGCATCGTCAAAAATGAACAAAATCATATAGAGATTAGATAAGATTAAGATTACCCATGCGTGCAGACTCGTCATCGCAGTGATCGGCATTTTATCTGGTTTCTCATTCCAGGCTCTAATCACGGGCCTGCGCACTGGAAAAAACTACCTTGTGCCTTCGTTCGAGTTCTCTCCCATCCATAACTCCCTGAACGCATCATCAGCTTGTCGCTCTCCGAGAGTTCTGGATTGACCGTGCTGCGGTCGTTTGCCTAGAGTGTGATCAAGATTAATCATGGTTGTTAGTCACAACGGTGATGACGTACGTTCCTTTCCAAGGTCTTGTCTGTGGCTACACCCGTCGATCTGTGTTATCGCAAGGCTCGCAAGTAGCCCGATGTGAATCAGCTTATCGATCAATAACTGATTCTAATACTACGTGTTGGGAGAATTCTCCTCTATCCTTGCCGGCGCGCATCGAGGCGGTATGGCAGGGACGTACAGGGCGCGCGCGCACCGAGTACTGGAGTTGAATAAGTCACGTGATCGTGTTTTGGCGGAGGCTTTCTACGAAAGGCATCGAGTTTTGATTTTCGGCTGGAGAGAATTGGCCAAGTGTAGAATATGCAGCTGGACGAAATGAGACAGAATGACAAGTTAAATTAAACGCATACATCGCTGTTAGGATACAGGAGACTCATCTGCCTCAAGAGTGAACAGATAAGCTCGTCTTCGCATCTAAGCAGCGTGAGGAGGTACTGTACTTGTGCTTACCGAAGCGTAAGGGTGGTCATTCATCGTCATCACGGGAAGAAAGCGAAGGGTGAGGATGCGTGGAAACGGGCCGATTGAGGTGATTGGGGGAAGTGGAGAACGTGGGACGAGGACAAGGAGGATTATGCTCTCCTTGTACAAAAGCCATGTATGCACCTCTGAGGAGATTGATAGTTCGTTTGGTGGTTTTCGGCCCAAGACGTTTGCATTGGGTGCACACTCCGAGACTGAGCAGGTAGCGGGAAGCCGGAAGTGGCCATAAGAGGCAGCATGGGTGGAGAGCATGGGTCAGAACGCGTTGATGCAAACAGTGGCGATGCCAGATTTAGAAGGGGGTATCTGCTTCCACCTGCAAGCTGTCAGCGCGTGAGCATAATCGTACTCAGTCCACACATTTTCTCCCTACAACTCACCTCCATCAACGATGACCCTCGATGGCGCAACTGTCAACGCCGATAATACTGCTGTTTTGACTCCCCTCATTTCTCCACGTGAGAACTTGACGCACGTTCAATCAGCTGGCCTACGATTCCAAGGGCATGGGGGCTAGACGAAGTGGTAACGAAAGCAGGGAAGCGCGCTTGGAGATGTATCGAGTATTCGAGAACTTGCACTGCAAGCTTTTAGGCATCGTTGGGTGAGGGGTCGAATAGCGAAGGAGAGGGCGGGAAAACGTACCTTTTTGATTGTACCGTCCTCGAGGAGGTTGAAGCGGTACGTTGCAGTGATAACACCAGAACCGTTGGGAGATGTCGCATGTATTAATGCCGTGTAATTGAGTAAATTGTCTTGAGTAAATGTGTTCGTCAACTAGACGGCTGTGGGTATCAGTTCATCGAGAAGTTCATGTAACATGTAGTAAGACACACTCAACTTGAAGCCGCAAACGCCTTGTCAAACGTGCACAACTGGGCGACGACCCGGTCCTCCAGCTTGAGCCATGCGCAGACCATCCTGCGGCCATCAAACTCATATAACCCCGTTGCATGCCTCGTTGATAACCAATTGTGCGCGCGACGTACTGTAAGGCGGCCAGTTGGTGTATCGGGCGACGGAGCGATTCATGCTACAGTATACACGGGGGGCTGTCGTGAATGGAGGAGTGGGTGACCTCACCGTGTAGCAGGGCATCGCCCGACAGCAGCACGTACAAAAATAAGCTCACGTTGGCATCAAAACCGGAGTTGGAGAGGTGCGCATGAGGCAGGAGATTTGACGAGCGCAGGTGGCGGTGATGAGTAATGAGGCTGTAAGTACATAAAGGAAATTCTAAATGGGATGAAAAAGGGAGCGTACGGCTGCCGCGTGGTGGTGACGTTGTGTTTTGTGTCACGGGTGTGTTGTGTCGAGCGCGAGGCGATAAGAACGACGACAAAGGTCAGAGAAAAGAAGAGAATAAGATATATCAACAACATTGGCACGTGACGACGGGCGCTCCGATGCGGAAGTCCGTTCCGTTCCACGCCTAGCCCCGACGCACTCCTCACAGCGTGCGCACGGTGCACATGATACACTCTACCGCGTGCGTAGAAAGAGGTCTTTGATGACTCGCGGCGGGAGAAGTGGGGGCGATAGTGATAGAGCGAAAACGGAGGAGTGGGGTGAGCATGTGGAGGATGACAAGTGATTGAGGAATCAATGCACACGGCGGCTCGGTTGGCGCAGCGTCGTGCGGGTCGTAAAGCAGTAGACGGAGGGAAAGCGAAAACGGCACACGGGGAAGGCACACGGAAAAAAGGGAAAACTTGATTTTTGAAGGAGTCCCTCCTCGCATGCTTACAATAATTGCATGATTGAGCAGGAGAAGAGGGTGTGACTAGATGAAAATGATGTCGACACACATAGTAGACTAACTTGAAAGGACGGCACGCGCATTGCAGCTGTAATAGAAATAAAGTAGTTCGTATTGGAGTAAAGTATCAAACAAAAGAGTGACGCGAGCAAGATGGGAAGCGGTCGAGCGCGGTCTATACAAGCACTGCCTGCCTACCTGACACTATCTCTAAGGGCTAAAATCGAAGCCAGTCAGTCAGTCAGATACCATTTAAGTCATAAAAGGATATCCTCGAACCTTTCTCCGAGTCTTCCCGCTCCATTCTTCCGGAGTAGATCCGCAATCTCTCGATATCCTGTTCGCAACGACACTTGGTATGGTGTTTCACCCCTGTCATTCATTGCATGTATGTCCGCGCCACGTTCAAGCAACAGTCCCACGATCTCGGGGTATCCATTGCCTGCCGAGAGGTGCATCGGAGTCCAATAGATCTGCATCCTTGCATTCATGTTTGCGCCGTGATCGAGAAGAACCCGCGAGACCTCGAGGTGGCCAAATCGTGATGACTGGTGCAGTGGGGTCCACCCCTCCATATCACGTGGATCCACCTCCGCGCCCCGCTCGATGAGTAAGCACACGACATCGACGTTCCCCTTGGCTGCGGCTCTGTCTAACGGAGTCTTTCTACTTGCATTGCGGGCGTTGATATCCATTCCCCGTTCGAGCAACGACTTTAACGCGTTGATGTTCCCCTCTTCCGCAGCAGTGTGCAACGAAACCTTTGCCTCGTCTTTCCCGTCGTCGTCCGCGTCGTAATCAACTGTTTTCAATGTCGTGGACCGTAACTCGTTTCGGGTATTTGCATCCTGTTTGTACTTGGAAATGAACTTCGCAACTTCAGCTCGGCCATTCTCCCTGCCAACACGAGTGCACTTGTACCGGCCTTGTTGAGTACATCGACATCAGACCCCGCCGAAGCAACAACTTTACAACTCCGAGATGCCCACATCGCGACGCGGCATGCAATAGGGTGGAGCCGTTGCTGTCCGCAGTATGCACAGTCGCACCATGGTCGATCAGGAAGCGGGCAATCGCAGCATTCCCAATCGCTACTGCTCGATAGAGTGGAGTTTCTTCCTTGTCATTGAATACGTCGACACTTGCGCCACGCTGGACCAGCAACTCGGCAATCTTGAGGTGGCCACTGGCCGCTGATAGATGCAAGGGGGTGCTGAGGTCATTGCGCTTGACGTTCGGATCAACTCCATGGTCTAGCAACAGCCGTGCCATATCAAGGTGTCCATGTTGCGAGGCGAGGTGTAATGGAGCCTGGCTCTGGATGTCCCGCACATTCAGGTCGGCCCCTCTGTCGATGAGGAAACGTCCGACTTCAACTTTACCCTTGCTTGACGCCCATGCTAACGGCGTCATTTGGGCATTGTTCCGAGCGTCGACGGGAGTGCCAGTGTTGATCATCAGTTGGACGACGTCGAGGTGTCCGAATAGTGATGCGACGTGCAGAGGATTCGAATTATCGTCGTCTCCAATATGGATATTTGCGCCTTGATCGATCAGGAAGCGTACAACATCGAGCTTCCCGTTCCAGATGCCCGGTACAATGGCGTCTGTCCATCTCCGTTTCGAATGTTGACATCGATGCCACACTCTAGCAAGAACTTGTGACGTAGAGATGCCCTTGATACGCCGCCTCGTGGAATGGAGTGTTGCCTTCCTTATCCAGGGCAGACACGGCTGCGCCCTTCTCGATCAGGAAGCGTGCTATATCGAGGTGCCCATAATACGATGCCAAGTCCAAGGGAGTCTCCTGCTTGTCATTCCGGCTGTCAACATTTGCGCCACGATCGATCAGCAACTTTACGATGTCGAAGTGACCGCTGCTTGACGCATGATGCAGCGCAGGCCAGCGATCTTCTTTCTGTACATTCACATCCGCGCCACGGTCTATCAAGAGCGTGCGATGTCAAGGTATCCATACCGTGACGCGAGTTGTAGGGAGTCCAGCGATCTTCTCCTGTGCATTCACACCCGCGCCATGGTCTATCAGAGCCGTGCGATGTCGAGGTATCCGCACCGTGACGCATGATGCAGCGCAGTCCAGCGATCTTCATCCTGTGCATTCACATCTGCGCCATGTCTATCAAGAGCCGTGCGATTCAAGGTTCCGTCCGTGACGCATAATGAAGGACAGTCAACTTTGCGCCTCGCGTGCGCTACATCGGAGCCGCAGTCTAGCAATAGCCGTGCGACGTCAACATGTCCATCGTGACGCTGCGTGTAATGGAATGAAGCCGTTTG
>WTXE01000427.1:0-19381 GCA_022496225.1 Russula aff. rugulosa BPL654 | reverse complement strand
GAAGCGATTATTTTGGGCAGGAGAAAGGCTTTGTTCCTACGGATAGTCATATATATTTTAGATTTTACTTTGAGGACCTATTCTCCTCCAGGTATCAGAAGTTATGGCAATTATACGTGTTCTTCAACAAGTCTTCGGGCTTTGCTTCAGTGACTAAAGCGGCGGGTAAGTTACTGTAAAACGTTATACATAATTTCGGCCAACGTAACATTGCTCACGTAAGCGTATGGTTGGACTCGACTCCGAGTCACGAGACACGGTGTTCAGCTCACCTGGCAGAGACACGGTACGCGCCCGACAATCACTTCCATGGCCATGGACGCGACGTCACCTGAATCTCGCGGCAGCCTTCGACAACCAATAATTGATGAAGTTATCAACTCATCAGAAGCGTCTACCCGAGCTTTAAAATCCCGTCATAATGAACGTGCACCCATCTCACGCTTCCTTGTGAAGTCCTTGCCGCCATATTCTCCCTTGTCCGTCTTCGCATGGAACGAAGGATCCGGGATTTTGGCATGGATATATGTTGCCCACGTCTGTCGTCGATGGCGCGAGACCGCACTCAACCATCCCCGCTTTTGGAGTCACGTCAATTTCACCAAGTTGACCCCGTTGGCATGGCTGAGATCCTCTCCCGGGCGAAGATGGCACCCTTACACCTGGAGGCATATTCCAAGAAAAGGAACATGGAACGCTTTGAAGACCTTGGAAAGCAACTCGAGGCCCACATCTCCCATACTCGCTACCTCAAACTCATGGATGGCATCTTTCGACTGTGGTCAAGGGCTCGTATCACCCACTCCTACCCTTGAATCCCTCACCTTGTCCCATACATGCTCACTATACACCACTATCCCGACAATCTCTTCAATTGCACTGCCCCCAGCCTCACAAGCCTCAGGCTGCAGAACTGCGACATTGGTTGGAAGTCGCCTCTCTTCAAGGGTCTACGAATCCTTAAGATACATGTCCTTTCTGAAGAGGCGAGGCCTGAACTCAATTATTGGTTGGATGCCTTGAACGAAATTCCCCAACTCAAAGAGCTTTCCCTTCGATACGCCACCCCAGTTGCACCGCTTGCCGACCCACTCATATCACGCACCGTTACCCTCCCCTCTCTTACCCATTTTTTTATCCACGCTTCTGGGAAAGATTGTGCGCTCGCTTCGCTCATCTTGTGCTTCCCACTCTCACCTGGCTACACGTTCACGTCGAATCTCGCGATCGGGAAGGTGAAGATGTGCTACTGGTGATCCCATACGTTGTCCGAAACGTTTCTGCGTTGCAGGACTTCGAACCAATTCGGAGCATTCTAATTGGTAATATAGGAGATAACGCCGAGATTCTTACATGGAGTACGCCTGGTGCTGATGTCAACATTGATGGACCGGCCATCCAGGACAATACGTCACGCTCTGCGTGTTTCATGTTCGCTGCACATAGCAGCGTTAAGTGGCATATTGGGGTGCCCACCGCAATTTTTGATGCCCTTTTAACTCTCCTTCCCTTGGATTCCGTTTCGACTTTAACTGCACGGAATCATACTCGACTCAGCAAGGGGTTTTGGCTCAGACATGCGTCAAGGCTGCCCTTGCTTGAACAGGCACGTCTGGTTTCTGTTGCAGTCAGGGAATTTTGGGAGATGCTGGCTGAAGATATACCTCTCGACTCGGATGGTCCACAACTCCCCATGTTGACGAAGCTTATCCTCCACGAGGTCGCGATGAATCAGGCAACGTGGCCTCTTCTGCGCGACACACTCATCGAACGCGTGGAACAAGGAGTTCCACTGGAGTACCTCGATTTGCGCACGTGTGTTGCAACAAAATACGCAATCAAAATGTTCGCAGAGATTGTGGTCGACGTGCAAAAACCAGCACGAGAGGAGTCGCCGGAGTTGTTTTTTTCGAGTTGTTTTTTTTCAAGTCGTTTTTACCCAACTTGTACGGAGGAATCCGGAAAGAGGATGAGGATGAATTTGATGACGGGCGGGGTGTTTGGTATGGCGACTCAGATAACGACTCCTATGAGGATGAAGATGATCGATTCTATGGGGATGAAATCGAAGACGAGGATGACGTGGATTATGGTAATGTTTGATACTAGTACCGCGTCTTGCTCAAAGTCAAAGTCAAAGGCCTTCTGCCTGTCTGTCATGGGGATCGTAATCGATGATTTTTCACGTGGGCGTAATACAACTCCCTTGCCCGCAGGCGTATCAACCCTGACTCAGACTTGGAAGGCTGTGGCCGATATTATGTCGAATCAATGGGCATGGGCGATTGATGGATCCTTGGGCAACTGTAGTCCTTACACATGTGTCCGGTGTTGTATTTGACCTAATGACGGGCCTTCACGCGTTTTATGTGCCAGTAGTACTATTTTCATTCTCAACAAAGACATCCATCGTAATGCATATAACGCTCAAATATTTAAATGCTCCCTGTGCGGTGGCCACTCGTCTTCGCCTCTTCTTTTTTATTCAACAAACAGCAGTCTTTAAAGCACATTGCGGGGTAACAGAAGCTCACCGAGTTGTCATTCACAAAAGCTTGCTACGCCGTGACAATGACGTATCTACCGCACTCAAGTGGTTTCAAAATAACCTTGCCGTTTCTAGTGCGAAACAAAAAAAGCTGCCAAAGTTCCATCGTACCGCAGGCGAAGTCCTTGTCTGCGCGTCCATAAGTTTGTCTCGTCAACACGGTTCGGGTGAGCGTCATGAACCGGGTTTCAAGTTATTCGATGCCACGAGTGCTGACCCGAATGCCGATGCCGATCTCCGCCCCGTCAAGCAGACGCACGAGGGCAACCGTGGTCAAGGGACGCCAGTCGCGACCGAAAAAGTCGATCGTCTCGGGCACTCATATTCCCAAATTGGCGAGGTTCGTATTTTTACTTTCTACGTTGGCCGCCGCAGTCCGCATACAAGGAACTGTGCCGGCGGAACGACGCGTGTTGACGCGAAGCAGGAATTTGAGCGTGTGTTGTGCCCGGTAAAGCTGGTAAAGAGCGAGGTGACGGGTTATGAGCAGGAGCGAATCGAGGATTTAAATAAGAGCCTCGAGCATCTCATCGATGACATGCTCGCCCGCTAGAAGGAGGCGACTCGGATTCAGGTGCGGGAGGCGTTCCACAGCTGTTACTCAAGAAAGTCCCTCAGGCCGGATGAGGGACCAGAGGAAACATGATCACATCTACAGCGTAGTGCTACAGCCGTTTGCATAAATACAAACAAACAAAATGCAAAAACGCGTTTTCACGTATTTATGCAAACGGCTGTAAGTGGTTTCAGTCGAACATATTACCGTGATCCTGATTTGGTTGTCCATCAACGTATCAATATATCAACCCCCGCTGAGAAGAGTCATTACTATTTCACGTGAAACGTAATACATTCGACCAACAACCGCCGGCAAAAGCCGCAAAAAGTGAAGCTGGTTGAGTTAGAATTCACAAGCATCTGTCGTACGACCACCATTCCAAAATAGCACTCGCAGCAGTGAAGTGAGTACTAGTGAGTCACCGTCGTAGAGAACACGCTTCTGCCACTGCTTCTGGATCTGCTCTCGGATGCTGAGGAAAGAAGAAAGGACCTAACCAGGACGGTGGACTAGGAGGCCGCAGTGGTGGAATTGCAGTGCTTGCAGAGACCATCAGCGAAAAAGATCCTGCTTCCCCGCGGGGCCCGCGCTACAAAGCTGCTGGGCTCCGAGTTGACGTTAGGAAGCACGGGCGGTCTATCGCAGTGGCGGAATTCACGTCCAGCATTCTTGCAGCTACCAACAGCTCGTGGCATCAGTCTCGCCAGGATCTCAAGGGAAGTCGGATCGGTATTTAAGGAGCTTTGTCATGTCCCGAATGTTCGTGACCTCTCGCATGCTACTTCGCCAACGTGTTATGTGACGTATGGTAGGCTCATTTTACCTGTACTCGACCTGAGGCACGCTCCGCCCTGCGAATTGCTTTTCTAGGACATTGACTCGCCGTCTATTCTCAAGGAAAACGATCCTAGTTATTCACGAAAAGACCATAGTTTTCAGTGTGAGTCCTGAATACCAACTTGAATCGCTAAAGCAACGCGGATTTACCGCCGTATAATTCCACAAGGTGCTTTAAAACGATCTACAATAAAACCGTTGAGTATTATAGTACTATATCTGCGTATCAATACAAGTGGCCAACTGTGTCCATGCACAAAATTAGAAATATTAAGATGGGTTCCACGTTTGCCGGAACTCCAAATAGTACTTCGACGGTGAAGATATTCCCTATGTACCGGTGGGATCCACATTAAAAGTTCACCTTTACCACCACATATCCATCCCTCGTCATTGATCATGAAGTGATCAGTGAAGTCAACATCATTTGTAGTTTCTGTTTTCCCTATTGTAACACTTGACACTCGAATTGTCTGATCTGTTGAACCTGAGACGATGTACTGGCCATCTGGCGAGAATGCCACAGACAGACCGAACGGTGTGTCCTGTGAAAGGGCCTGCCACTGTCTCTCCCGTCATGGCATTCCACACACGAATTGTTTGATCGCTGAACCTGAGACGATGTGCTGGCCATCTGGCGAGAATGCCACAGACTCGACCGAATCGGTGTGTCCTGTGAAAGGGCCTGCCGCTGTCTCTCCCGTCATGGCATTCCACACACGAATTGTTCGATCGCTGAACCTGAGACGATGTGCTGGCCATCTGGCGAGAATGCCACAGACAGACCGAACCGGTGTGTCCTGTGAAAGGGCCTGCCGCTGTCTCTCCCGTCATGGCATTCCACACACGAATTGTTTATCGTGAACCTGAGACGATGTGCTGGCCATCTGGCGAGAATGCCACAGACGAGACCGAATCGGTGTGTCCTGTGAAAGGGCCTGCCACTGTCTCTCCCGTCATGGCATTCCACACACGAATTGTTTATCGGAGAACCTGAGACGATGTGCTGGCATCTGGCGAGAATGCCACAGACAGACCAATGGTGTGTCCTGTGAAAGGGCCTGCCACTGTCTCTCCCGTCATGGCATTCCACACACGAATTGTTTCATCGATGAACCTGAGACGATGTACTGGCCATCTGGCGAGAATGCCACAGAATAGACCGAACGGTGTGTCCTGTGAAAGGGCCTGCCGCTGTCTCTCCCGTCATGGCATTCCACACACGAATTGTTTCATCGAATGAACCTGAGACGATGTGCTGGCCATCTGGCGAGAATGCCACAGACCAGACGAACTGGTGTGTCCTATGAAAGGGCCTGCCCGTCTCTACCGTCATGGCATTCCACACACGAATTGTTGATCGGTGAACCTGAGACGATGTGCTGGCCATCTGGCGAGAATGCCACAGACGAGACCCAATCGGTGTGTCCTGTGAAAGGGCCTGCCGCTGTCTCTCCCGTCATGGCATTCCACACACGAATTGTTCCATCGCGTGAACCTGAGACGATGTGCTGGCCATCTGGCGAGAATGCCACGGACTCGACCGAACGGTGTGTCCTGTGAAAGGGCCTGCCACTGTCTCTCCTGTCATGGCATCCCACACACGAATTGTTTGATCGCCTGAACCTGAGACGATGTGCTGGCCGTCTGGCGAGAATGCCACAGAAGACCCAACTGTGTTCCTGTGAAAGGCGTGCCACTGTCTCTCCCGTCATGGCATTCCACACACGAATTGTTTGATCAGTGAACCTGAGACGATGTGCTGGCCATCTGGCGAGAATGCCACTGAATAGACCAAATCAGTGTGTCCTGTGAAAGGGCCTGCCGCGGTCTCTCCCGTCATGGCATTCCACACACGAATTGTTTGATCGTGAACCTGAGACGATGTGCTGGCCATCTGGCGAGAATGTCACAGACTTGACCAACTGGTGTGTCCTGTGAAAGGGCCTGCCACTGTCTCTCCCGTCATGGCATCCCACACACGAATTGTTTCATCGCCTGAACCTGAGACGATGTGCTGGCCATCTGGCGAGAATGCCACAGACTCGACCGAACCGGTGTGTCCTGTGAAACGGCTTGCCGCTGCCTCTCCCGTCGTGATATTCCACACACGAATTGCTTCATCTTCTGAACCTGAGACGATGTGCTGGCCATCCGGCGAAAATGCAACCGAGTTGACTTTTGCCCCGAAGTTTGAAATCGTCATCTCTGATGATGGCCAATGAGGAAATTGACCAAGTTCCACGTGTAGGATTCGAGAAAATAAGGTGGAATAATGCGTCGAGACAAGAGAACAAGTCGGCGCAAATGGTAGAGCCGAAAGATAGATATGTGGGGCACTCTTTGCCATCGGCATCCCGAAATGCCGTACAAATGCAGCGGCGTCATCGACGAATGACCTCAATTCCTTAAGCTCTCTCCAGGAATCCTATTATAACATTTTAATTAGTCATTGGCATTTCTCATCGGAGCAGCGGTTATACTCACACCCTGGCTAGACGCCAACCACATATTCAGAGATGCGAACGCTGATGGAGCAAGACCAATATTTTTGGTCAAGCTAAGGGCCTCTAGCCAAAACAGAAAATTCTTTTTGAAGAGAGTTTCGACTTTTCCGAACAGATCCGCCCCGAAATCAGTGTGTTTCAAATGATATCCCAGAAACGGCAGGCATACAACAGAGCGGGTGAATGTGTAGATTAACGCGGGTGGTAAGGTCTTTGACGTCATCGTTGGCAAGATACGATGTTTCGAGTTCGCAGATGTTGAATTTGAGGCCATGGAGGGGATCGACTAGTAAATTGAGACAGGAATCGGCTAATTCATTGTGAATATCACGGACACGGACACAAAAGTCGCCACTCTTGTCTTCATTTATGAGGAAGTCACGGAATGACGTATGGAGAGGAATGATGGGAAGACTGTTGTCGGATGAATCGACATTACTTAACAGTGAGCCAAGCCGACGGAGTATTCCGGCACCATCGCGCTTGTCGTAAGAGGCGTGTTGTCGTAGAGTGATCAGTGAGCGGGTAGTGAGGGGTTCGATTGAATTAATCAGTTGTCCAACAACAGAGCGGAACAGGTCTCGTGTTTCCTTTTCTTTGAAGTACCCTTCCAGGACTTCTTTGTATAACTCGTCCAACTTGTCGAGTCCACTGCGATTTGAACCGGGATCCAAAAGATGTTCGATACACGCTTTCTCGTCATATAAAAAGCGCTCGGGAGGATCTAGGATAAGTTGACAGGCGACCGCTGCCCACTGAAATAATCCCTCTGCCTTCACTGCTAGCGCTTCGACGTTATCTCCAAACTCTTCTGTCGAGAGATTCCCCCGAATAAAGGTGAGAATGTCATTTTTCGTCTCTGCAGCCAGTTCGGATCATCCATGTACTTGATCTTGACTGATTTCGCTTTAACGAGCACAGACACAATGGCGTGCTCTGGTCTCGAGGTGATAACCACGCGGAAGTTCGGCGGAAGTCTCTTGAGATTATCTGCGAGAAACGCGGGTAACCCACTTCTGCCAGTTGTGTCCCCACTCTCGTCGAGGGCATCGATTACGACGAGAATAGGACCGACGATATGCAGGCCCTTGAGTGGTTCCAGGATAAGAGAATCGAACAGGGTACGATAGTCACGAGGGCCACCATCTTGAAGATTGGTGTTGTCCTTTACGACCTTTCCGAGAGCGATTTTAAACTGAGGATAGCGGTCGGCGAGATGGCGAGCAAGAGTCGTAAAGAGAAGGTGGGCCTTCGGTTCGGATTGCTCCCTCCGTGAAAAGATAAATGACGAGGTGAGGCGGTTCATTTCGTGGAAGAGTCGTGCGATCTCATGGCGATGGATGACTTTCCCGTGCCTGCTTGTCCGAAAAGAACGAGACCACGTTCCGGGTCAGGATTCCGGTCGTCCACCCAATCGGTAATAAGGTCCAAGAATGCCACGCGTGTTCCCGCAAGACAGCCCTTGTCGGGACTAAATTGCGAGTTCAACTCGTGGGGATTTCTTTGATTATTGCATCGAGTTCTATGACAACTATCGGATCAGTAACCCATAAGCCATCAAAGACTACCTACCAGCGTTTGAAAGTTGAGTCGATACTTTTGCCATGTCGTCTAGAATTTGCAACACAGTAATCTGCGTAGAGATGGCAGCGTGGTCCAGGAAGGCCGTTCGGCGTTTGACAAGGACATCCGACAACTTCTTGATTTGTTTGTCCGGTCCGCCGTCTATGTTATGTAACGTACGCTTCCCTGAAAACAGCATGTTTACAAAAGCCAATGAAGCATATCAGGACGACGTACAGAATTGCTGGTCCTTTGCATACGATTGGATAAAATCGCAGCAAGTAACAACATCCTGCAGCATGAGAGTAAGGATTTTTGCCTGTTTGGATCCCGGCTTGATCGATTTTATTAGTAATAAAGTGTCCTTATCATGTGCAAAATCGAACGCGTGATGGATGGCTCGGAGCAGGGTTTTGACATTGTCGTCATGTTGATCTTGTTCTAGGATCGTCTGCCATCAAGATGGACATAGCATGAGCGTCTCGTTCGGAAAAAGACACAAATGGACGTACCTTGGGGATTGCTAAAAGTAAACCGTGCGCCATCTTTGCGGGTGCGTAATGCTGAATGTAGAAGTTAGCTCAGCTAAGGACATCAAAGGGTATTACGCGCACTTCTGCAATTGGACTCAACGTATCCATCACCCACTTGACCCTCCCGACGGCGCCTTTCCACGTATTCAATCGGTCCATCTGATTCATGGCGTCATCGGCCTTATCGAGAGCAGAACGAGGATCGCTGGTACTAGTGGACGGCGCCTCTTCACGACTTTGTAGCTTATTATTGGCAGCTTCGACGGGTTGGTGATGCGACAGAGGTAAAGGATGTTCGGGGGGGAGGTTCAATGCGTCCCGGTATGGGAGCTTCTTCTGCAGGAGAACTGCCAGCTGCGGTTGGTATACTTGGCGGGCTGTTGTACAGGTCGGAGCGTAATGTTGACCCTTATATGAAGTGTGACTGGCTGCGTTGACCGCGCAGCTCCCCAACGCCATTCCCGAGCACACAAGTCATATCTGCACACTACATGTTCAAATGATCGAACAAAGGAAATTCTCAACAAAACGAACCACTTTGAGAGGTCGGGGGTACCGACATCTCATGAGTCCCTATAAGGATATGGGAATTTGCAGACCCCACTTTGCATTGTATAGGCAAGTGTGAGGTGTGAAGACGGTTGTACAAGGCTGAATGGAAGTTTTAAGCATAAAATTGGAGGGGAAAGAGGGATCTTACAATGGATCCAGGTTCTGGTTCCAATTCGCCATCTGTCTCTCAACCGGAACTTCTGCGGTGTTCGCAGTTGTCTCAGGGTTGGATACAGTGACAAAGGCTTTACTCTTCAGCTTCAGGAAACGATATTTCTTAATAGTTGGGATGTTAACGGCTCGAAGGACTAAAAAAAAGATTAAAAACCGTCGAGGCGTCAAGGAATTGTTAAGAACGAACCCGTGACTCGAACCTCGACGCGCTGCTCGGATGGTCCAAGTGATAGTTTTCCGTGGGATTCGGCGATTTGAGTGCTGTTCCAGGATGGTTCTCGACGAATATCACTAAACAAAAGAAGGGATAGGCGTACCTTCCTCGTGGGCTTTGGGATGCGGAGGGACCTGGGCTGGAATGATGGGTCACTATTAGGACAGTCATTAGTCACAGGCGGCCATCAGTACGCACGCATTGAGGAACATTTCGCTATTCTCTGCATCTCGTTGGGTTGCCATTCTACTAGCTGTGTAGGAGAGGTTAGTGCGTACTGGAGGAGAATGTTATGGGAATAGAGTGACGAGTCGAGCGTGTGTAAACACAGTGTCCTCGTTCTCGATCTCGTAAGTACCCAGACTGGTTCCCAGATGCTGTGGGAGATGCATGTGATCGGAGAGGGCCGAGCGTAATCTAGATGCTACAAACGACCCTGAATTACTTTCCTATTCGGACTTATCACAGGCGGGTAGTCCCGGGCACTTTCCCTATTCAGGCTTACTGTATCACAGGACACGCCTCATGGACAGCCAATCAACTCGTGGCCTCCTCGACTGACCAACGTGTGTGCCAGTGACATCGCCTTGCGCCCAGTCTCCCTCTCTGAGATCCTGGCCATCATCCAAACAATGGACGACTGCATTTCGCAACGTGTCGACAAACAACTCAAGATCCTCCAGACTCTCTACTCCCTCGGCAGACGCAAACGTACGTGCTTTCGTTCTGTGCTCCCTCTTCTCTTCCCTGACGGATGGACTACTCTCCGTCTCGTTTCAGGCTGCATGAATCTAGGGCGGCTGTGGTGTCGTCCATGCCGGCAGCAACACTGCGCCAATCGACCATGTTCGTTGTCGACAAGGTCGTAGAAGAACATCGCCGCATGCTGCTCTCAAATGAGCTTGAATCGATCATTCCTCCGGACGAGAAGACACAAGCGCTCTAGGCCGTCCCGCCGCGCCCGACGCGTTTGTCATCTTTGAGGACTTCTGTCTGTCGCGTAACGGAGAGCGTCCGCAATTCCTACAACCTCCACAAGACCTTTGCTCTCAAGCGAGAGGTACTCACGAACTACCACACCAACTCTTACACCTATCCGAGACCTGTATGCCATTATTATTACAACACCACCTCTACCCGCTGCTGCTCAGAACACTCTCCGACCGCTCCGCTTTCCCGCTTGCGCTCCGCAGCACCCATATTGTCTTCCACTCGCTCAAGCAAATCTCCCCGAGCTCGAGACGGAGGCCACAGTCACCAATACTCATCAAACTCATTACTGGCGAGACTGACGCCGGTGAGCCTCGGTCTGGGTGGATGAGGGTACGCGATGGAGATTATGGCGGGTAAGCCTCCTCTCTATACCTCATTTCTGCCACACTGGCTCACTGGTGACCACGCGACCCTCTATGCGTATGTATGCGTGCAGATTTTGTAGCGATGCCTTGGCAACCCGCGGTGACACCGGCAACTCGAGCGCACGCGTCTTCGCCCTCCTTATATCCGCCCTCAAGCACCTGGTCACCTCACGTCCCAACCTGCTCGGCGTCTCTGCGCAGATGCACGGTGGGTGTACCTGCGAGCAACTCTCAATCGCACCGTCATAGCCACCACAGCGTCGCAGAGATGGTGGGGAACGTGCCAGCGCGACGGTGTCGAACGTCGTTAGGATGATCAGCACTGAGGCTGGCCTGAGCGTGCAAATTGCAGAAATGAAAGTGCAATGGTACGTCTCCCCGACTAACATTCTGCCGATGAGCTGCCAACTTTTTCTCGTCCCAGTATTCTTTCTGTTAGCATCGATAAGGCAGATGCGCCGCTCATGCCGGAAGCGTACAAACATATCCTTGGCGTGCAATGCCTCGTCTCACTCTCCGACGGCCTCGGGTATACCTTTCCTCTTTACAACACCGCGGGTTCAACCGAACCCGTACGTGCACCAGACCCCCTCGACCCTACTACGCTGCCCGAAACCGAGCCAGCCCGGGCAGGGCTACGAACTGTGCGCGCGATGCTGAACGCAGGGTGGCCCGCGCTTATTGCAGCCCTCTCCTTCCTCCTTACCACGAACCTCTCCGACTCCATCTTTGTTGATGTCCCAGGCGCGCTGCAGACGCTCGCTCGCGCCGCAGGTTGCCCTCGTATTGCCCACGCCACGTGACGCGCTCCTCACCGCCCTCGCGAAAGCTGCACCCCACCACCCGTCATTGCCTCACTCGATGACCGCAGCAGGCTTCGTTGCGCTCCCCCGTCTCACTCGAGGCACTCACTCTCGGTTTGGCGGGAGGTGGTGGTGGTAGCGCCGCACCACAGCCACCAGGACTTAGCCCGCGCAATTTGGCATGCCTACGGGCGCTCGTCGCTGCCGTGCATGTCCTAGCCGGAACGCTTGGCTCAAGCTGGTTCGTGGTACTCGAGCATGAAATGCAGATTACGTTCTTGCCACACGCGGTACTACCCCGCCTGGTCCGGCACCCCTTGACATTGGTGCAGTTGCTGGTATGCCGAGCAAACACAGATTGAAGGGCAGGTGGAACAGCAACGACAGACTCGGACAGAGGCATCAGGCAGCAACACATCCACTTCTTGCGAACGTCAATTCCGAGAGCGTGCAAGCTGCCATACAGCGGCTATTTGACACGAGCATCATGTTAGAGGACTCCGTGTTTCGCGATTTTGTTGGCGCATCGTGCAAGTTGAGCTTGGAGACTGTCGAGTGGCATTGATGTCGGTGTTGATTCTGGCCCTGGCAAGGGTGTCTTGGACGTGGCGGAGGATGATATTCGAAGTTCGAGCACGACTGCTACGAGCCTCGTCACTTCCCGTCCCGCACGGACGGTTTGACAGGAGGAGGGTTAGTAGGATCGATATTCTGCGGACGTTGGTGCGTTATGTCCACCTGCCTTTGTCTACCCAATTGAGAGAACAGGTTGAACAGCGGTCTGGCGACTTTGGCATCGCTCGCCTTGGGGGCGTCGCTGTGTTCGATTCCTAACGTCTCGTGTATCGGCCATGGGACACCGTCACTTCACACGTTCTCTTCGTTCTCCATCACCTCCAGCGCCGCCACTCATCCGCCTAGCACCACGTTGCGGACTACAGCTAGCCTCTACGATATACACATATTGCATTTCCCATTCAAAAGAAGCAGTAAAGTGAACAGGCGTAAACGTGATCACAGAATCAGAATTAGAATTCTATCGTATCCTTACTGGTAACTTACAGCCGACTCGGATAACCTTACGGAGTACTGTAAGTTACTTGAATGAACACGTTTGCTATCGCTTTCATCATGGACCTACCAGTAAGCCTGCCTGATTCCCCAGAAAGCCATCTTCGTGCTGTCGAAAACAAGATAAAATGCTTGCAAGAGTCCGCCCACGCGATGAAGGTCTATCGGAGTGCACTCGCTTCTATGTCACGTCTACCAACAAAACTGAGATACTCTGTATCAAACAAAAGGAGGACACACTTCGAATTGGACGCGATGCCCTCCTTGACTAGGAGGAGGCTGACCTCAATTACATAGACCGTCCGTACTGAGAAGCCCGAGTCAGCGAGAGCAATGTCCGGAGCAAGTGGATGCGCGCGTTAACGCAGCGCCGAGTGTATAGGAATATATATATATATTCGTGAGGAAATTGTTAGCGCCGAAGTGCAAGACACTAAGGATTGAATTGTGAATTAAAGCGTACAACTGGCTGCCGTGCTGTGGCTAGGCTTGTCGTTGGTGTCCGAAAGTCGAAAGAGGTGAGAGATGGAAAGGGGAAGGAATGAGTGGATGTGAAGGTCGGAAGGGAGGGTATTCGTTCGCTGGTATCTTGCGCCGGTGGTCGAGAGGGCGTGGTCGGTTTTAGTGTTGACGCGACGCGATGAGAGGAAGGAAAAATGAGAAGAAAACAAAACTCAGTATCAGGCGGGTCGACGCGGCCCGGGATTGTAGCGTCAGTTACAGCTCGCGTCGAATCCTGCGATCACTTCCATGGACACTTCACCCGAATCCTGCGACCATCTTCGACAATTAATAGACGATGAAATCAATTCGTTGGAGGAATCTACTCGGGCCTTAAAATCCCGTCAGAACGAACTTGCCTCCATCTCACGTCTCCCTCCTGAAACTCTGGCTGCCATATTCTCCTTCCTTTCCCTCTCTACATGGCGCGGCAAAGCTGGCGAGTACGAATGGCACAACAAACCTGGAAATATAGCATGGATATGTGTTTCGCATGTCTGTCGTCTATGGCGCGAAACCGCACTCAACCATCCCCGCTTTTGGAGTCACATCAATCTCACCAAGCTGACGCCAGTTGGAATGACTGAGATACTTGCCCGGGCAAAGGCAGTACCCTTACACATGGAGGCGGATATCACCAAATGGAGTGCCGAGCAGATTGTAACCTTCGGGAAGCAACTCGAGACCCATATCTCCCATACTCGCCACCTCACCATTAGTGGAGAACATCTTCCGACTCTGCTCGAGCAACTTGTATCATCCGCTCCTATACTTGAATACCTCTCCTTATCCACAAAATCTTCCCAATCCTATTCGCCCTATCCGCCTCAGGCCGTCATCCCCGACAATCTTTTCAACCGCACCACTTCCAGCCTCACAAACCTCGAGCTCGAGAGCTGCGACATTATTTGGATGTCACCTTTCCTCAAGGGTCTACGAAGCCTCCAGATTTTAAAGCTTTCCGAAAAGGCGAGGCCCAAGCTCGAAGATTGGTTGGATGCTTTGAACGAGATGCCCCAACTCGAAGAGCTTTCCCTTCAGTCTGCCACCCCACTCGCTCCACCAACTGGCCTGCTCATGTCAGAGCCTTCGCGTCCCGCTACACTTTCCTCCCTCACCCGATTCTATATCTCCGATTCCCCGAAAGAATGTGCGCTCGCAATCGCTCATCTCGAGTTACCCGCTCTCACTCGACTACATGTGGATGTCGAATCTCAAGACTGGAAGGGAGAAGATGTGCGACTAGTCATCCCATATGTTGCCAGAAATGTCTGTGGGACACATGACATCGAACCACTTCAGAGCATTATGTTTAGTGGCCAGGGAAAGCGTGCCGAGGTCGTTGCTTGGACCATGCCTGATGCTGATGTCAATGCCCATAGTTCAACTACCCCGCTGAGCGAATCAGTCGCCGTACGCTTGATGTTCACTGCAACGGGCAACTGGAAGGACGAGGTGGTGACCGCAACTTACGATGCCCTCTTCGCACTCCTTCCTGTGAACTCTGTTTCAACTATTAGCGCAGAGAACCATACACGACTCAGCAAGGAGTTCTGGCTCAACCAAGCGCCGAGGTTGCCCTTGCTTGAGCGGGTAAGCCTGGTCCCCACTGCAGTCAAGGCATTTCGGGATATGTTGGCTGAAGACGCCCCGGCTGATGGTCCACGATTTCCCTTGTTGACAAAGCTTACTATCTTCTGTGTCACGTGGACTTTGGCGAAGACGTACCATTTTCGAGACATGCTTCTAAAACGCGTGGAACAGGGAGTTCCGCTGGAGACCCTCGATTTGTCTGCGTGTGAGGAGCCTGAGCCGCCCCGCGCAAACAAAATTTTCGCAGAGATTGTGGTTGACGTGCAAGGACGCCTACAGCTGTCGTGGACAGTGGATGAGTGGGATGTAAGAACTGGGTCTCGCAAGGAAGTTGAATATGATCACAAGGAAGTTAAATATGATGACGATTGGGACGCGGGACCTTGGTATGGCTCGGACTACTGCGAGGAAGAATACGTATGGGATGATTATGTGGGCCCTTTCGATGGGATAGACTTTAACAATATTCGAGTAGAATATGACCCCGAGGACGGCCTGCCGTATGGATGGTAGCAACAGTACAGTGGTCCTTACTTACCTACGTAGGCCAGTTTGCCTTATTTTCACCGAATACTGTCCTATAAAGGTTGTTGGCACACAATGGTCCGATTAGCAGCGCGACCTTGCCCCCTTCGAGTCCTTTCTTGTGAAGCACTCGTAGCACAGCGCGAGAAAGGCGGCACCAAAGTCGCACACCGTAACTTACTGCATGCGAGCGCGCGTACCTTTTATTTCAATTTCGACTGCGGTTCAAGCGGCAATTCGAGAGATGTTTGAAGACGCACTGCCGCGCTGGACCCGTCTGCTCACCTTGTAGAGCAATTTCTTAAATGCGCAGACGGTGTAACTTACTCTCTATACAACAAGCTCATCTAACACATAGAAGTCGGAATTTCACTTAAGGATACTCGATTTGCCGGCACACATCGCAGCTAACCGTGCAGTCTAACTTCTCAGCAAGATTGTCGTCGTCGACGTGCAGGACCTCGTGAAGAGGGAACCAGGATATCTCGATGGTAAAGGATGGAGGAGCTTGAACGTCGTTCGGGAGGAGGGGAGGAAGATGTGAAGGGTCGGAAAAAAGAAGGGTTTGACGATGTTCTACCATCCCTCGAAGGCCTGAGATACTGCAATACCGACGACTCGGACAAGTCATCATCAACAGGATTCACATTTCTCTACCGGGAGTATGAATAAATTGAGTAGACTGACAGCGAATCATCTCCAAGTGCGCTGTTTTTCGTATTCCTGCCTACTGCATATGCGAAACCGTAATATTGCTGGAATCTAGTGTACATATTGCCGCTATCAAATGTGTTGGTTTGGGATGGGATTATAAGCAACATCGCGACGGTAAATGATGGTTGACTCGGATTTTAGGACGACAAGGGACGATAAGATACTAGTGATGAATGAGCTCTTGGTAAGACACGGATAGGACTTGAATAATTACCGAGGCAGTATTCCTGGTTTATCCACCCCTGGTATTCTTGTGCTCGGAGTCGGCAGCCCGCATTTTTTGAGTCGAGTCGAGTTTGATTTCCGAGGACAGGAGAAAGACGAGGCATAAAGCAAAACGTGAGGACACAACGACTTGACAATGCGCATATATCTGATTTGACGAAACGACCACTTTGGGCAAGAGAAAATCGATGTTCCGCGGATGGTCATATATATTTTACGTTGAGGACCTATTCTCCGCCAGGTATTAGAAGTTATGGCAATTATACCTGCTCTGCGACAAGTCTTCGGGCTTCGCTTCAGTGGCCAAGGTGGGTACTGTAAAACGGTTACGTGAAGCGTAAAGCCAACATACGCTTACGTAACATAGCCAAAGTCACGAGACTGACGCGATGTTCAGTTAAGAGACTTTCTTGGCGCCTGGGAGCGAGTCGAGTAAAGGGCTCGGAATGTGACTGGGTGCTGTGCTACGAATGAGGTGTGCTGAGTGAGATTGCTGGGTGCAGGGGCAGGCGTAGAGCGCCGTCGGGCGAAGCCTGTGGGTCCAACATGAGAGGTGAGCTGCGGATCCCGGGTGGAAGGAGTTCAAACGACGCTTCGAGGGCACCTCGAAGGCCCGAGATGGAAGGAGTTTGGGCCCATCTGACGCGTCTACTGTGATCGTCTGGAGCTGACTGATCTGTTGCTGCGTGCAGTCTCATTGTTTGGACGCCTTGTTGACTCCGTTGCCAGGCCCGTGCTGTGGGGCTGGTACAGTAGCATCCGGATTTCAATCTGTTATGGAATCACTTATTTTTGCTTGGAGTGGGCCCACGGGCCAGCGCTGCTGCCATTTTGTCTAGCCTTTTGTTCAGCTGGTTTGTGGGCAGCTTAGGTGTGGGTGCGTCATGTCGCGATGGGAAGATGAAGTGATGGCGCAAAGAGGGGGAGGGGGTGTGGGTCATGGTGTCTGCGATTTGTAGATGGTGGGATGCGGTCGGAGATTTGTGGATGTGTGGTAGGGTGATGAAGAGTGAGCGCTAGTGAGCGGGTGGACCGCATGATGTGCGCGATGGAGGGGTATGCAGGGTGCGGCACGTGGTGCGTGTGGGTGCAGGAAAGTGCCGTGTGTGGTGCACAACGATGTGAGAAGGTGCCGCGCGTGTACCGTAACACAAAGGTGAAGTAAATGCGGTGCGTGGGCTGTAAAGGTGCAGTGCGTGCCAGTGAGCCTGGTTGACGTTGTTGTGAATGGACAAGTCCTTCGCCATCTTCTTGAAGTCGGCTAGCTTTCGATGCCAGTCCTCGCGTGCATGGGCTTGGTGCCAGACTAGAGCTTTGCCCTCTGGGGTGTCGTTATGGGAATGGGCCGGATAGCTGTCGAGGTTGATAAAGAACGAGACAAGGGCATCCATGTGGGCTCTGTCCCATCCTGTTCCAATGATGTGGCTTACTAGGTAGCATGTAATTACAGAGGGAGATCTGAGTATGTACGAAGAGCTGCTGGGCGGCGGAAGTGGGATGTGAAAGGGCGGGTAACACGACGCGCTCCTTCCGGCCGCCAAACTCCGATTTACGCAGTCTGCGCTTGGAGTCTTGCACCACCCAACAGTGACACCGGCAGCTCCTCTAGCGCACACGTCTTCAACCTCCTTATACTGTATCCGCCTTCAAGCGCCTGGTCACCTCATGTCACATCCTGCTCGGCATCTCTGCGCAGATTACGGTGTGGGTGTACCTGCGAGCGACTCTCAACCGCACCATCATAGCCACCATGGCGTCGCGGAGATGGTGGCGACGGCTGCCAGCGCGACGGTGTCGAACGTCGTTAGGATGATCAGCACTGAGGCTGGCCTGAGCGTACAAACTGCAGAAATGAAAGTGCAATGGTGCGTCTCCCCGACTAACATTCTGCCGATGAGCTGCTAACTTTTCCCGTCCCTGCATTCTCTCTGTTAGCATCGATCAACTCGATAAGGCGGATACGTCGCTCATCCCCGATGCGTACAAATCTCCTTGACGTGCAATGCCTCGTCTCACTCTCCGACGGCCTCGCGGTGTATACGTTCCCTTTTTATTACACCCTCGTGGTCCAAAACCACCCGCGGGTACAACCGAGCCCGTGCATGCACCGGATCCCCTCGACCCTACTACGCTGCCCGAAACCGAGCCAGCCCCAACAGGGCTACAAACTGTGTGCACGATGCCGAACGCAGGCTGGCCCGTGCTTATTGCGGCCCTCTCCTTCTACCACGAATCTCTCCGACTCCATCTTCGTTGACGTCCTAGGCGCGCTTCAGACGCTCGCTCGCGCCGGAGGTTGCTCGCACTGGCCATCCCACGTGACGCGTTCCTCACTGCCCTCGCGAAAGCCGCACTCCCACCAACCGTCATCGCCGCGCTCGATGAACCGCAGCAGGCTTCGTTGCTCTCCCCCGTCTTACTCGAGGCACTCACGCTCGGTTTGGCGGGAGGTGAAGGTAGCGCCGCACCACGGCCACCGGGACTTAGCCCGCGCAATTTGGCATGCTTACGGGCGCTCGTCGATACCGTGTATGTCCTGGCCGGAACGCTTGGCTCAAGCTGGTTCGCGGCAATCGAGGATGAAATGCAGATTACGTTCTTACCACACGCGGTACTGCCCCCCTGGTCCGGCACCCCTTGGCATTGGTGCAGTTGCTGGCATATAGAACACAGATTGAAGGGCAGGTGGAACACGAACGACAGAGGCATCAGGCGGCAACACATCCACTTCTTGCGGACGTCATTTCCGAGAGCGTGCGAACTGCCATACAGCGGCTATTTGACGTGACGTGAGCATCAGCTAGAGGACTCCGTGTTCCGCGATTTTGTTGGCGTGTCGTGCAAGTTGAACTTGGAGGCCGTCAACATGCAGAGCGGCATTGATATCGGTGTTAGTTCTGGCACTGGCGAGGGTGTCTTGGATGTGGTGGATGATGATATACGAAGTTCGAGCACGACTGCTACGAGCCTCGTCACTTCCGCACGGGACGGTTTAACAAGAGGAGGGTTAGTTGGATCCATATTCTGCGGACGTTGGTGCGTTATGTCCACCTGCGTTTGTCTACACATTTGAGAGAACAGGTTGAACAGCGGTCTGGCGACTT
>WTXE01000426.1:0-19395 GCA_022496225.1 Russula aff. rugulosa BPL654 | reverse complement strand
ACTGGCGCGCATGCTTGGCGCAGGCAGCGGCCTCTCGACTGGGCATTACGAACACGTGATTATGCACCCATCACGCATTACGCGCTTCCGTCCCTCTAGCACTACACACCGGCGCCACCTACAGCATAACATCTGCATTTTACCTCCGCACGTCCTCCAGACCCGTCAAACGCCAAGAGCATCAGGAGTAGTAGCAGGAGCGACTCGAAGTGGCATGACTGAGGGTGAGATGTCGCCTACTATGGTGTTACTGGACCCCCCGCACGGGACTCAAACACTGTCTGGCGCAGGGGTAACTACACCTTGCTTTGACGCCGCAGCGCGAACTTGCTGTTGTGCATAAGGCCGATGGACTTGGTTGGATGTTCACATCCGCGAAGACTGAGCGCTGAAAAGCGTCGAAGTGCGATACAATTGATGCTCTGCAGAGGTCATAGTCGTCGTCGGTTTAAGACCTTCATATGACCGTTCCGACTACCTCGCCAAAACAGCCCACAAAATTAAAATACAACCAATAAACTACTAATAAATGTACAACAGGATTATACGAAAAGATGCTAAGGTACAGTTACAAGCCACGACAACCGCAACAAGGCCAGCACGAGTCCAGCTCCATAACTTCCGCCCCAACGATAATTCCAAATGCCCATCAGAGCAGGAAATGGGATCGACGAGCCAGGGGTGGCAGAGTTAATCCATTGACCATTACTAGCCGCATTCCAATCGCGCCACGCAGCATGCAACATCAACACGAACGCCTGGCCCTCGGGACTTTGTGATCCCTCAGAGCCGACGTTGAGAGGGTCGACTACTGGAGAGAGCCAACCGGCGGTTGTGAAATGTGGTGTATGCGCGAATGCGGATGAGGAGTTGGAGGAAGAGGTAGAGGGGGACGAGGACGCGGAGGGGATGGTGGAGCGGAGGTGCCGTTTGTGGCGAAGAGGGCTGCGCGTGTACGTTCTGCTTGGGGAATAAAGGTTTTGTTGCCTGTAAGGAGTGCGAGATGGTAGACTGTTGCAGCGAGGAGCGCGCTACTCGTTGCATCATCGAAATTATTGCTGCTGTTGTTGAGCCCATCTGCGTAATTTTTAAACAGACCGTTTGGTTGCTGCATCGGTCGATAAGCAAAAGGAAGTGGGTGGATGGATGGGGTCACGCACTAGATATGGGTACATCCCACCATGGATCTCGGACACCCAGCTCCCGAGGTCGTTTATCTGATTCTGGAAATTTTGAGCGTACACGGAGCGCTTGAGCGTTCCAAGCACGCGCACATTCCCGCGGCTGCCCACGCGTTGCCTGCATTGCATATAACTAGTCATCACAGCTCAAATTATGAGAGTGTGGGGTACTGTACCAGTCGACCAGTGCCCTGGATCGTTCCCGCTCGAGCCCAAAACGATATGCTGCCACAAACCATTTGCCGATGAATTAGAAAGGTAATTGCGATATAACTTGATCTACCGTGACACCGAGTCATTCATTTCAGCCTTCGTCACTTGTCATCCGGTAGCAGGGGAATCCAAAGCACACCTGTGTGTATGCTTCTTGGAGCATCGACTGATTGTTCGTCGTCATACCATAATATGCGAGGAAAGGAGGTACCATATACACAGAATCACTCCTGCGGAACGCGTTTTACGTTGACGCTGAGGAAGGTGCCGAACATACAGTACGTACCATAGTTGGAGCTGCGAAACCCGATGCGAGATCGCACCATCACTCGTCTTTGGTACCTCTGGTCCAAACAGATATTGAACCTGAGCTGTCGCAGCACCCGCATAATCATAGCCCCCTTGCTGGCCGCCGCCTTGGAAATGCGTCCAATTTGCAATTAAGACTGCAACCCCGACGCTTGCGGGATCCCCCGCGCTGCTGTCCCCTATGAAAAGGGGCTGTCCAGAGCCATTAATTGGTGGGGGAGGGAGCGCGGCTACTGTGGTGCGCGCGATTGTGTATATGTCAGCGAGAGAAGAGTTGATTGCGGAGCTTGGAGGTGAGGGAAGTGATCGGGGCGGTGAGGGTGTTAGAGAGGAAAAGGATGGTACGGAGAGCTCGAGGAGAGCTTGCGCGCGAGTGCCTATTTCCCAACTGGAGATAGTAAGTAAAGAGTTCAGCACGAGTGGTGTCTTAGCATCATCGGGTGGAATAACGGTGGAGCTGTAACCATGGCGAGTACTGGGGCAGTAACGGATGACAGGGGTGGATGTGCAAAGTGTCCTCTTTACGAAAAAAAAGGAAACGGGATATGATATCAATCACGATGCTGACCTATGAGTAGCACCCTCCTGAAGTCGTTGCTTCACGATACTAATCTGGGCATCCGTCAGAAGCTGAGACAAAGCAGAACAGAATAAAGAGAATATAAATAATAGGAATTTAAGAGGAGGGATATGCGTGTGCATTGTCACCGCAAGAGGGGGTGGGGGAGTGCGGGTGTGGTGTCCGAAGGGACATGCAGAGCAGATTTATGGCTTGGCTTGCCAGTGCAGGGAGGGGCATTTGGACCCAGACCGTGCAGGCAGAATGGATCATCACCTTTTCAGGATCGGGTATCTATACTTAGACAAGCGTTTTGGAGCACCGTCAATGTCGACTGCGGCGCATGGCGCCAAGGTCGCCACTGCGATAATTTGAAAACTTACGGCCCGAGAACGGACCGGCCTTTCCCTGAGGTTTCCGCTCCACATGTCACACTGCGCCCAGTTCTGGGTTCTTGCGCCCAAGCACTTCTAATGGTCCAGTTCCAGGGACTGGTTGTCAAATCAGGCAGGGGCCATTGCGGATCCGTGACTAGCACAACCGGAATATGCACGGCCCTCGATCGTCGGTCATCGTCCTGACGACTCATTGGTTGGTTCCAGGGTACAGTATTACTTCAACTAGCTTTTGAAGTAGATACGGCGTCTGGCTCACCCGGAGACCCTTCAAAAGAAGCCCGTAGGCCGAGTCTGCAAGGGCTTGGTTGATATCAGCCGGGTTCTCGTTGACGTCAAACTTGGACTTCACGAGCCGATTTCAACCCTGACTTCCTTCGTGGCTTCCTTCCCAGGAATCCAGGATCGAATGGAAGCTTATTCCGAGGTAAAAAGCTTCTCGACAACATTCATCATGTCAAATACTAAATACTTATTATATTACTTTCTACTATAAAAGATTGGAGATGCGGCGTCACTTCCGGCGGGGCTTCCTGGGATCGATCAGATATGCTCGATGGCAACCCTTTAAAAACGGTTGCAGCGCGTGCTTCTCGAAGTCAGTTTACAGTAACACGCCTTCGGTTCCTAGTCCTTCTCTCTGAAGATGTCACATCTTCTTAGATCCACATAGACGAGGGTTCTATGACGTGCCCAAACCGCGGACACGGGCTATCTCATTTCGAATGGGATACCAAATATGGTGGGGCTATATATCGCGCGCCCTCTATCTCTATCCCTCTTCCATTTGTCGCCTTAGCAGGCAGTATGTTCCTCGTGTCTAATCATTGATCATCGATCATCTTTCGTGAAAAATGGTATTAATTGTTGAATGATCGAAGGATGTATCACGCGACGACCTCACACCAACCGGCCGTGTCGACCGTGTCGATGACTCGATGGTTTTATGCAAACACAAGTGGCAGTGCCAGCGTGGTTATAGTCCCGTGTATGACCAAGACGTGCCGATGCCCTAGCCCGCTCAGTCATGACTTGGAAAACAGTCGTGGATTTATTGAAGAGGATATGTCTTACGTTACGCCATGGCGGACACGCATCTTTCCCTGAGGTTCGGGTTGGAAGATGAAGTCGCAGATACCGTGGAAGTGGAAGAGCAAGTTGATGCTGTCGGCAACTTTCAAACATCGTCGGACCCTCAAGCGTCGACAAGCGACAAGCAGATGGCATAAGTGTCACGATGGTGGTAGAAGAAGTCCGAGTCTGAGTCCTATGGTAGTACAGTACGAGGCCCGACCCAAGTGAAACAGCGAACTGGTAGCGACGCCTTCAAGTTCCGGTAATTTTGAACGCTTCTGCGTGCTAGATATCAAGGTGAGGTGTTAAGTTAATGAATGAGCATGGATAGGCGCTGGGGTAAACCGTGACGATTGAGAATCTTGCAGCCGTGGGGGAGGGGAGCGCTGAAAGCGAGCAAGGATGAATGGAGTAGGCAGCAGTCGGGGGATGGAGGGGTAGCTCGGTATACAATACGTGAGGGAAAGGATGACTGGTGTCGTGTTAAGTTCAAGTCTCGGCAATTGAAAAGGTCCCCTGAGTCGCTACAGTGGGGATGAAAGCCGGAAGGGATGCGGTTAGGGATCCAAGTGACAAAGGGATAGCTGAATGGCTCAATTAATCGCGTATGTGGGTTTGGTTCGAGGATCAAGCTCACGCCGAGCCACTTGCCGTCGCGCTAGTACATAGTAGCTCACTCTCATCGCAAAATGAGGCACGAACAACGGTCAGGGATACAGGGCGGCCTGCGTTCTGACGGGTATTCATGAATGAAGTGAATACGCCGTCTGCATTACTAATTGCAGAACACTGAAGTTCCTTCAGCTCCGGTAATAGGTCCACCGGAAGTTCTCCATCGTCGGGTCGTAGAGATTGAGAGAGTTCTTTAACGAGTGAATCGTCGACGACAAGAGTCTGCACATTGCCGAACGACCTAAGAAATAAGTGCCAGTTTGTGCGGTCCACCTCATGGTGCTCCTCCGAGTCTAATGGTAGACTTCGATCCTTGCCCTCAAGAGTGAGGTGTTCCACCATAGAGAACGCGGGGGTGAGAGCATTGAACATTTGCGCCACGGAAGATACCTGCCAATCGAGATGTGTGGAGGGAACACCAATGTGGAAGGCATACGTCTTGTTCTTCTCACTGGGATACATCTTCGCACAGACCCCCGTCCTGGAGAACCGGAACCTGGCGGCGCTGAATTGAATGTTCTCCGTTGTCTCTATAAACTGGAGGAGAGACGGGACGGAAAAGGTGAGTTGACTGAAGAACATAATGTGAAGCATTTTGAGGCGGGGGGTGCTGATCCGACGAAGAAGGGCTTCCAAATATGCGTTAACACCACTGAACCGAAACCGATAAAGATTCAGGAGTGTTACGTGGGTTGTGATTGGCATTTCCGACAGCTGACTCTCGATAATGTGGTTTGGAATAGGGAGTAAGTTGATGAAAAGGGTCTCCAGCTGGGGCATAGATGCGAGCCATTGGAGCAAATTCTTAGGCTGCAAAGAGGTGGATGCCTTCGAAAGACAGAGTGTGACGAGGCCCACCGGCACGGCAGTCGTAAATAATGGAGATCCTACGGGAAAGTCAAAATTCTTCAACACGACGTGACGTAGATGTGGTGCCCGAAATGTTTTCGAAAGTTTCAGAAACAAAAGGGTCTCGGTCGATGGCCGTATATTCAAATATTCCAGCATTGGGTATTCCCCGTCGATCGACGTGATGAGTTCCTTCAACTTCAGATCGGGCATCCGAAGGCGGATGCGACGCACGCGGCTAAGGTGCGTGAGTGCAAGAGTAAATCCTTCTTCATCCTTTGCAGTGAATTCCGATTCGGGATAGTCTTCATAATTGATAATGAGCGGAAAGGGAGGTGAATGATCTAGCATGTCGGCCACTGGAGTAGAATTTGTGCAAACGAGACAGAGACCCAGGTAGGATGCCGACCCAAGGATGAGTTGTCGCCATCTTCGACAGATGTGTGCAAGCTTGTACCACCAACGTTCGCGGACCCATTCCTTCCCTTCTAACGTTCCATCTAATATATGGTCTTCGTCATCCTCCTTGTCTTCGTATGAAAGAATTGGCCGATAGAGATAAAATACGTGGAGAAGTGTATCGTCGTCAAGGATGTGGATGGAGGTGCTTTGTGGGCTATTAACATAGTATTAACATTCAGAGTTTCTGATAGAGAAAGACGTATCAAGGGGAGCGTAACGTACCTCCAGCGTTGGGACTGATGACCAGGTGCACTTTGGTTGAAGCCTCTTTCTGAGAATTGAACGTGAGCGGCAGCTCGAGACATGCTAGGAGCGTAAAATGAGGTTCAAGAGAGACGTGGCCGGCCTTGTTGGACTTGGAACACTGTCGGAAAGTTGTCGGAACGTGTCGGTAAGGGTCAGAGGCGACTCGGAGGCGCTCGACGACATCAACATAACTTAGCGCTCAGCGCTCAACACTCAACCCAGCCACGTCTCCACGGAAATCATTTATCTTCTCCAGACCTCAACGTCTTCCTTCAAAGTCGAAAACATTAAGAAGAAGGGATCAAGACACCACGGTAAATACACATTACTCTGACTGGCCAGCCTTAGAAGTTGAAAACTCCAGGTCTTGATATCCTCCAATTCGAACAATCAATAGAGAAAGATGAAGATTGACGAGTTCTGCATGTCATTTCAACGATATTATCATCCAATATCACCAAGTGGGCACCAGGTGACGTGTCGATGGCTTTTTTTGTCAACGGCAATGCTACCGATCCCGACGCTTCGCTGTGCGAGCGAACCTGGCCCAGGCTGCAGTGGGCGCAGCTATCAATCATGAGGAGGCATTTGGAGCGTATGGCAGGTGGATTCTGGGGTGCGTCGAGAATCTCTTCAAGCGGACCAGCGGGCTGACGTTCTAGACACAGCCACACAGGACTCACACAGGGCCACAGGCCCACTCGTGAAGAACGGAGCGTTCCGCACCATAGTGAGACGACTCCTTCCATGACCTCATGTTCGGCCACCCGGATGGTAGCGTCGACCCGACAAATAAAATTTCAGACTCGCGGCACGTCTGCCCCCACCTTCCCTCACCCCTTTCTGTCATTGACGTTCTTCGAGACAACACGTTCCACCTAACCTGAAGTAACATCACATTACAATGGCAGTCGCGCACACTGCACAGGCAGCGGGCGCCCCACACATAACGGCTATCTAAGACCGTCGCGCTCATCTTTGTAAATCACATCATTTTCACACCACTCCTTTTCATATCTCACTGACAGCTCTCACTTTCTCGCTCTCACGCTTATTGTCTTTGATGCTACGACAGAACCAGCGCCCACAAGACGCAGGGTGTATGTGCACCGATGACGGCCCATACGGCATGGCTACGTATTGTCGCAGTCCATGTACGACTTGTTGGAGCCACTGTGGTATGCCTCGCACTCCGCACCACCGCCACCGCTGTTGGTGTCGTCCTCAGAGCCCATACTACTAATGCGTTCCGCATATGCATGGGACGATCGTGAGTGCATAGATATTGGGTCGCATGTGCGAAAGAACACACTAACTTGGGATTTGGAGGTGAGTATCTTACTGTAGATCCCATGCCGAGGCCGGATGGAGACCATCCACAGTGTGTAGGGGCGCGCTGCGTTGCTGTTTGGAGACAGTGACGTTGCCCTCTCTCGTTTTTAAAACCGTTCTGCCTCACGTTTCCTGTAACAAACGTCGTGTTGGTAATGCTAAGATAAAATTATGTTTTCTATTGTATCTGTGATAATGATGATTACGAGTGGCAAAGCTAAAGATAGACGATCAGTGGCAGTGTCGAAAATCTTGACCCAGAATGACGGACACTCGTCTGAACCATCTGGACTACTGTGATTCCTGAGAACGGATACGAAAAAATCTTCTTCTGATCGACCACATACAACGAATCCCAGTCGATATCAGACCCAATCGTACAAAGTGTGATATGATGGGTATGATAGGCATGACACACACGATCAGACTTGATCGTGTCCAATCCAATTTTCTAATGAGCGCATCATACAGCTTCACTGCAGCTAAGCGCCAATTTGAGGTGATTTCATCTCTTAAAATTCTACTGCACCATCCCGTGAGTAATATGCTGACCCGATCTTGGCTCAATCTGCTGCTGAAACCCTGCTTCTCAAATGCGCGAAATTTTGAAAACTCTGAGACGTGGAGTCACCGGGCCGAAACGATGAAATGTTACTACACACGTGCCTTCCACGTGCCTTCTCGGCTTCGGCCTCATCAGACATCCAGTGCGTCTGCGCCTTCACAGCTTCACTTCTGATCGCGACATTATCATTATTCGCATCCTTCTCTCTGAAAATGTCACATTTTCTTTGATCCACATAGACGATGGTTCTACCCCTATTCCTCTTCTACAGTATTTGTCGCTGGTTCACATTTCCTGCTTAGCCATCATTGGCAGGACATTAGATCGGGTGGTGTGTTCCTCTGAGTCGTGTCTGATCATCAATCATTTTTCGTGAGAAGAAAATTGATGGAATGATGGAAGGGTGCTCACCAGTCACACGGCTTGGAGCAGCAATGGACAAAGTCCCGGTGGGTGAAGAGAGATAACTTGAAGATTAGGGTATGATTGGCTTCGAGGCTCCGAGGTCGAGGGTGTTGGGAACACGACGATATACTCTATCGCAGACGAACTGATGGTTTCTACAGTATTATATGAGAAAGAGCTGTTATATCTAAATACCGTGTACTGAATAAAGCCACGATTCAGCCCATCTATGAAGTGCTGTGGGGATTCTGTGAAGGTGCTGAGGGGCGCTGTACCGCAAAGCTGTATAAATACTAGTAGGATCAAACACTGACAACGTTGGTTCTGTGATCTTCTGTACAGCACTGTCAGCCCTGTGAATATGACACGCGCTTTGCTGATATATAGTTGTGAATGCACAACGTGCACCGGTTGGAGTGATTCAGTGGTGCGTGGCTGTGAGTTTTGATGGTGTGCGTCGTAGGGGTGCCGGCCAGGGAGACACCAGCCATATTGAATCGGGGTACTGGACTGCTTGTTGGCGATGTCGGTGTCTGCACTTTCCAGTCGCTCGTATGGCTATTACAATAATAAGAGCATCCAGTACTGTATGGCTTCGGTTTTCCTTGCGTATAAGTACCGTAACCCATTCCTGATCTCATTCTCCCCATTCCTACATACCCTCCCCACGATCCCCACGGGTCGAACCTTACCAGTACGAGTCACAGCTGCAGCGGTGACCGGCTCCTTGCAGCGCCCTGCGGTTAGTCAACGATGTGCATCACCCTCTCGCTGGCAGATGAAGAGAAGAGGACCACCGAGGTCGATAACCCTACTACGGATCATCAAAGTGATGCCATGGTCCGTAATCTTTTTCTATCTCCTTCCAACTGATTGGAAAGAAGAATGTAGCTGACATACCCGGACACACTCAGGACGTAACTGTCGATGACAACGATGACCCAAATTTTGACCCAACGGCCCCTGTGCTCGAGGATGAATCCCCATATCCAGAAGTCCGTGCTGCGGTTGCCAACACAGATGATCCCACGATGCCAGCGTCTACTTACGTGCTTGGATCATCGGCCTTATTTGGGCAGTTCTCATCCCCGGCGTGAACCAGTTCTTCTTTTAGATACCCTCCAATCGTCGTCCGGTCAGGTTTGTGAAAATTCCCACGGCGTTTATTCCCCTTTGGGATCCCAGTTGCTAAATGCGAGATAAGTTTTCCCCATGCTGTGAGTCTCCCAATTGGCAAGGCCTGGGCTCGCTACATGCCGAATATTTCCTTCTTCGGTATCCGCTTAATCCTGGGCCGTTCACCATTAAGGAGCATGTCATCATCAGCATCATGGCTGGGTCGGAGGTAACCTGCATATGCCGTCAGTGTAGCCCCAACTTGGCAAATTATGTCAGGTTTTCTGTTCGTTCGAGCTCTTACAATCTCCTTCAGACCAATGTCATCGCCGTTCAGAAAGTCTTTTACAATCAGCATCCCCCATTTGCCTGTGAGTTTGGGCTTCTTCTGCTCCGGTTTATTGATCTATTTTACTAACCATAAACAGATCAGTGGCTGTTGGTCATGTCAACCCAGCTGATTGGCTTTTCGATAGCTGGGATTTCAAACGTTTCGTTGTCGCACCGCCATCTATGATTTGGCCTCAAACCCTTGTAACGGCCGTGCTTTTCAATACATTCCACGGTCAAGAGACCTCGGGCACCCAGGTTTGCGGTGGCATTTCCCGTTTGCGCTTCTTCTACTATGTTTTCATCGGCTACATCATCTACAGTCAGTTCATTTTGCCTTGGAAACCCGCTTTTGTGCTACGGTTCTAGTTTATTTTCATTCCTAGACTTCTTGCCATCCTATCTTTTCACCGCTCTCTCGACCTTTTCGTGGGCTTGCTGGATAGCTCCAAACAACGTCAAGGTCAACCAGCTCTTTGGGGTCAACCATGGTTTGGCCATGGGTATGCTCACCTTCGACTGGGGTCAAATCTCCTTCGTCACCGACCCTTTTCCCACCCCTTGGTGGGTTGCGGCCAACACGGGCTTCACTATCGCATTTTTCTACTGGTTCCTCGTTCCCATTCTCTATGTAAGACGGAATTGCTTTTGTCTTTCGCGGAGGTTTTTTTCCTTTTCTGAACATCGACTTTTGCAGTACACCAACGTTTGGTACATCGCTTACCTTCCCTGGTGTCCTCAGACCTTTCGACAACACAGGGAAGCAATATAACGTCTCTCAGGTCATCAATTCCGATACCTCCTTCAACCTCGAGGCTTACAAGGCCTACAGCCCCATCTTCCTTCCCGCATCGTTTGCCATTTGCTATGGCCTCTCGTTTGCACCATTACCGCCACACTTACACATACTTCCTCTACTATCGAAATATATATGGACTCATGCTCGTCGCCCACTCTCCAACAACCTGATATCCACGCTCGCCTGATGTCTGTGTACAAGGAAGTCCCGGATTGGTGGTACTTGACGATATTCGGTTTGCGCCACCGGATTTTATATTTAAAAAAGATGCTAATACTCTTTCAGTAACCATGTTTGTGTTTGGTGTCGTCGTTATCGAGGTGTGGGAGACAGATCTCCTGTATGGGGATTCGTCTCGCCCTCTTGATCTGTGCGTTTTGTCTCGTCCTTCGTCATCATGTGCTTTCTTCCCGAGTTCATTCATTGTGTTTTAGCATTCGTGTATACTCTCCCTTTCAGTATGGTCGTAGCCACTACGAACCAGGATCTTGGGCTAAACGTCATTACGGAGCTGATTATTGGATACGCCCTTCCTGACCGCCCGATTGCGATGATGTTGTTCAAGACATGGGGTTATATTACCATGCTGCAGGCGATTGCGTTCATCACCAACTTGAAGCTTGCCCACTACATGAAGATCGCACATCGCCCGATGTTCTTCTGTCAGCTCGTTGCCACCATCGTTGCTGGCACCGTGCAGCTTGGTGTGCAAGCGTGGATGTTCTCCAATATCGAGGGTCTTTGCGATGCCGATCAAAAAGATGGCTTCACTTGCCCAGGTACCACTGTGTTTGGAAACGCATCAATTATCGTAAGTAAGCTTGTCGTGTTGACACGTACTTTTTGAATTCCGTGGCTCAAAGATGTTGTGTTGCAGTGGGGCGTCATTGGGCCTCGACGTCTATTTTCGCACGGTCAGCTCTACTATGGTCTCATCTTCTTCTTCCTTGTAGGCATCCTTGCACCATTGTTTCAGTGGATATTGCACAAGAAGTTCAGAATAGATTTCCTCAAGTACATCAATTTCCCAGTCGCATTCGGCAACACGTCCAGCCTGCCCCCTGCGACCCCCCTTAACTACGTGCCCATGGTGTTCGTCTGCTTTATCTTTAACTATATCATCCGTCGGCGCAACTTTGATTGGTGGGCAAAGTATAACTGTGAGTCACTTTAGTTCGTGATGCGGCTATCGGTTTTCTGACGCGCGATTGGCCTCAATTATCGGGGTGGGTTACTTTAGATCTTTTGTCCGCTGGATTGAATGCAGGTTATACGATTGGTCTTCTCATCATCTTCTTTACTTTGCAATACCCGAAAAATGGCACGATTGGCCTAGACAGCATTCAGAAATGGTGGGGCAATACTGTTTACATGAAGACGGCAGACTATAAGGGAGTGCCCTTTAAGAGCCTTCCAGAAGGCGGAAAGTTCGGTCCGTCAAGCTGGTAAAACTGTTGGGCAGAGCGGAAGTGAGGTGCTGTAGGTATGTCCTTTCACCACTTCCCAACTTTCATCTCCAGTCACACATTTTTCAGTTGATACTGTAGTAAAGGAGGTTTAGTTGGCCTGTGCATGTTGTCTGGCGTTATTGTTGTGATAGGTGTTTGTATGTTACAGTTTATGTGCGGACAAAACACGTTTGCTACCTCCTGTGAGTCTGTGGCAGTTCGAGCAGGCACGCGAGAAACCCATTCTCGACTTCGACCTATTAATCCAAGGACTTTCATCTTCGTGTGGGATTCGAGCTCGGCGGTGCGGTTTATGCTAAGATGAGAGTCTTACCATGCCAATAGACGTACATACTGCAGAAGGGCGATATAGAAGCATACATAAATCACATAGTCATTGTAGGGAATAGATGGGGTGACGATCTGAGAATCTAGCGTGTTTATGAACCGGAGAAGTAAAGAACGAGCTTTTCTAGACGAGGAATGGTGATACGACGAACATGCACTTCTTTGAACATGCTATCTCCTCGAAACCCAAACCAGCGGAGGTTAGGAAGTGTGACGGGTGTAATAATTGGCGTATGCATAAGTTGCCTCTCCACATCATAATCGAAAAGATTACGAAAAGATGAACATGAGCATCTCCAGCTAGGTATAAATGAAGGCCCTGTGGAGCAGAGCATTCGGGTGGAAGCGGGTGGATGGGTCTGTCACTGCAAGTGCAAGTGTGACAAGTCCCATGGCCGGTTGTGAGTAATCGAGATCTTGTTGGAAGGGCGAAGTGAATCAGTACGAGGTGTCGTGGATGGGACGCTTGAGGTGCTATGACGTTTCGCCTCGCCATCATGAGAAACATGTGCCAGTTTATACCGCCACCTTCGGCCGACCCATACCTCCTTCCGTCCGTGGGGACTTCCATCGCAATCACCACCTTCGCCTATAAAAACGGCTGATGGAGACAAAGTACGCTGAAAGGCGAGTTGTCGTCCAAGATGTGAATCGACGTATCTGGACTGTTGTCCGCGTCTGTGGGCCAGCCGCCGCCAACACAAGTTGCTAAGGATAATATTCTCGGGAAATGAGGTTAATGAGGTGCGCCTCCACGGTGGGAATCACCACCTTGACCGATTTTTTCAGTACTTTGAAGGGAAAATAAGCCATGCTGGAGATTTGTCTTGACAAGGACGTGGTGGCTAGTAATCCTTTCGTAAGTCTAACCTAACCTCCGAGTCGGCCCTGAGTCGGCCCGGGCCGAGATAGTAAGTTAGCGCCCCCTATTCCTTGATGCATCGGGGTGCCGTGTGCGGTGCACAAGCCCCAAAGCAAGATCTGCCAGTCGACTAATACTGGGGAATACCAACCGGCGGTTGTGGTTAGAGAGAAAGGTTGGCTGGCGTCGTGTGGTCCTCGTGTAACCGTGACCGTGATGAGATCTATGAGAAATTGTGTGAGTGAACTAGCCCATCCCAACCGTGACGCGATGAATATCAATGAATCACCATATCCAGAAGTCCGTTCTGCACGATGCCGCGACCCAAGCACGGAAGGTGGACGATGGCATGCCGTCATCTACCTTCCGTGCTTGGGTCGTCGGTCTTATTTGGGAAGTCCTCTTCCCGGTGTGAACCAGTTCTTCTATTTCAGATACCCGTCATCAGAATCGGTCAGTTTGTGAAAAAATTCCCCACGGCGTTTCAGTCTCTCTTTTGGGATCCAAGTTGCTAAATGCGAGGTAAGCGCCGGTAAGCTTTTCCCATGTTGTCGAGTCTCTCAATTTGCAAGGCCTGGGCTCGCTACCGAATATTTCCTTCTTCAGTATCCTGCCCCAATCCTGGGCCGTTCACCATCATGGCTGGGTCGGAGCTGGACCTGCATACGCTGTTAGTATAGCCCCGACTCTTTACCGTCAGCATCCCGATTTGCCAGTGGCCGCGTGACTAGTAGGGTGTTTAAAGAAGTCAAGATCGAGCTTCTCGAGACGAGGGGTGGTTATCCGACGAACAAGCACTTCTATGAACATGATATCGTCCCTGGAACCGATCGTCATCATGAGCATCTCTAGCTGGGGCATGAATGAAAGCCATTGGACCAGAGCATTTGGGTGAAAGCGGGTGGATCGGTCCGTCACTATAAGTGCCTGTGTGACAAGGCCCATGGCGGTTGTGAGTAATCGAAATCTCGTTGGAAGGGCGAAGCCAATCGGTACAAGGTGTCGTAGACTCGTATGCGACGCTTGAAGTGTTTCCGATAGTTTCAAGATATCGTACTCTTGTCCCCGCGCGCTCGGAGTCACGGTACAGTAGCGAGGTGTTCCAGGACTGGGAATTCCTCGTTGACGGCCATAATGAGCTTCCGTAGATTCGGAACAGCTATCTGAAGGCGGGCACGCCGGGTGCGATCGCACTGCTTTAGCGCAAGCAGTAGCCCTTCATCCGAGTCGTCGTCTTCGCTGACATCGAAATTACCGCATACGTGGTCGATAATGAGCGCAAGAGGTGGGAAATGTGCCAACATGTCTGCAACAGGCATACCTGGTGTACAAACGAGGCGAGTATCCAGGTAGGATGCAGATACGAGTGAGGTTTTGCCATCTTTAAACAAATAAGTGCTAGTCAGTTTGTACCACCACCGTCAGCGGACCCATCCCTCTTTCCCTCAGTAGAGACTTTCATAATCATCATCACCTTCGCCTAAAAAAGTTCACGATAGAGACAGAATACGATGAAAAATCGAATCATCGTCCAAGATCTGAATGGATGCGGTATTTGACCGAGACTGTTGTCCGTGGGCCATCATAAGTTGCTAAGCATAATATGCCTGGGAAAGGAGGCGTACCTCCGCAGTTGGTAATCACCACCTTAGCCTATTTTTTCGGTGCTCTGAAGGGAAGATAAGACATGATAGATAGATCGAGTGTTGTCCTGAGGATATGGCTCATGTGCTGGCTCACTGCTGCAAGTTACTCTTTTAGTAACCTTAACCCTAATGAGGACGTCAGCATCCGACGACTGCCACGTCAAACGCCTCTATTCTGGGGATGCAATGTCCTCTTTCTGAAAGTCACTTAAGGCGATCACCTAAAAGCATCTCTCTCAGTCTGACTCTGACGCCTCCCAGGACCTAGCTATCCATTCTCTAGATATCCTGTATTCTCGAAAAATATGGCGTTCTCACGCCACCCTCCATCTTCCCGTACCCCTTTCTGTCGTCGACGTCCTTCGAGGCAACACGTTTCACCTGACCTGGAGTAACATCCACATTACAATGGCAGTCGCTGCACATGATATTTCGTATGACCAACAATAGAAGAAACTCTTACTTACAAAAGCTGAGAATATCGTCATGGCGAAGAATCGTTCGTAACATAATCACCGTCGAGGTAAAGTTAGAGTTATGATCCGAGAACGCGACGTCAGCAACATAGGAATAAGGAGTATATAACCACGTAAAACAACTGTATATAGCATGCAGGTGTGCGTATATCTGAGGGCTGTTGGCGTCGCGAACCCTTGGTGGAAAGGTCATGGCCGTGGAGGGGATGAATGAGAGCAGGGGGAGCCGAAGAGGGAAGCAGCCCGTGGAATGATGAACAACTCTGTGGTTCACGTGTGGGAGCCGTGGCTCACGTTTCGATGTCATTCCCAGCTTCATCGCTCAGTGGTGGGATCACGGGTGGTTCTGGTTCAAAGGAAAACGTGTTTGGGCCTGGGCTTGTGCCATAACGGACCAGCGTCACAGGGCGTCCTGCGTTCTGGTGGGCATCAATAAATGGGGTGAATGCATCACCGGTATCGCCGCTTCCAGAATATGTGAGCTCCTGCAGTTCGGGTAACAGCTCCAGAGAAAGCTCTCCATCCTCCGATCCTAGACAACGAGAGAGTTCTTTGACGAGCCCATTCTCGACGCGAACGTCTTCACGTTGCTAAATGACCTAAGAAGACTGCGCCACTCGATCCGGTCGACATCGTTGTGCTCTTCAGATGACTGACTATGTACCTCGTGTCCAAGAGTGAGGTGCCCCACCGTAGAGAACGCTTGGCTAAGCGCATTGGAAATCTGTGCCACGGGAGATACCGCCAGTCTCAGGACTTAGTAATCCCTCAGAGCCGACGTTGAGGGCCAATGACAGGAAGGGCCAACCGACGATTGTGAAGAGTGGTGTGTGCTTGAATGCGGATGATGCCGATGCTGATGAGGAGTTGGAGGAGGAGTGGGGGGATGAGGGTGATGAGGCGGAAGTGCTGATTGTGGCGACTCGGAAGAGGGCCGCGCGTGTCCGTTCTGCTTGGGAATGAAGGTTTTGTTGCCTGTTAGGAGCACGAGATGGTAAGATAGACTGCTGCGGCGAGCTTGATGTGTCATCAAAATTATTGCTGCTGTTGTTGTTGAGCCCATCTGCATAGATTTTAGGCCGACCGTTTGATTGCTGCATGCATCGGTCGGTAAGCAAAAGGAAGCGGGTGAATGATGGAGTTACGCACCAGACGTGGGTACACCCCACTATGGATCCCGGACACCCAACTACCGAGGTCGTTTATTTCATTTTCGAAATATTGAGCGTATACGGAGCGCTTGAGCGTTCCAACTTCCAAGAATGCGCAATATCTCCGCGGCTGCCCATGCATTGTCTGCAGATCACTTTTTAGCGGCCACAGTTCAAATTATGAGAGTGTGAGGTACCTACCAGTCGACCAGCGCCCTCGACCGTTCCCGCTTGAGTCCAAAACGATATGCTGCCACAAACCATTTGCCGACGAATTTGGATCTACTCCGAGTCATTTCATTTCAGTCTTCGTCGCTTGTCATCCGGCAATGGGAGAAACCCCCAAGCACACCCGTGTGTATGCTTCTTCCAAGTCGAGTATCGATCGTTCGTCGTCCCGTAATATGCGAGGAAAGGAGGAAACAATATCACTCCTACCGAACGTGTTTTACGTCAACGTTGGAGAGGGGTAGGGGACGTAACGTACAGTACGTACCAAAGCCAGAGCTGCTAAACTCGATAGAAACCCGATGCGAGATCGCACCATCATTCGTCTTTGGTACCTCCGGTCCAGACACTGTCCCAACAGATTTGCGGAAGATCCGCCGGGCGCGATTCCTATGAAAACGGGCTAACTTGAGCTGTTCTTGGTGGGGGAGGGAGCGAAGCAATGGTGGTGCGATCGGGTATATTTCTGCGAGAGAAGCATTGTTGGACGATCTTGGTGATGAGGAAAGGGAAGGAAAAGAACGACGGAGAGCTTGAGCGCCTATGTCCCAAATGGAGATAAGTTCCCGGCGGCTGTGTCGGCGTTACGTCGGATCATCAGATGGAGTTAGGGGGCCCTCCCGCGGAGACCGTTCTAGATCGGCACTGTGGCACCCGAAAGGGCTAGCCATTGCACCATTTGGGAAGCCTGGCCAGCATAAAAGGCCTCTAGTAACAACCCACCAATTGTGTTTTCACACACCATCCCATCCGGGGTCACGCCGTTCCCGACTCCCCCCAGTGGCGAATGGTAGGCCCCTAACTGGACTCGAAAGGAGAGCTTTCGCAGGCTTGAAACCGCTGCACAGATCGCAACTCCTTACTGCCTCTGCACACACTGGTGTACAGACCCTTATACTAGGAGACGGGTGACTTGACAGGTGTGTCATGCAGCCAGACAGCCTGAGCAGCCCCCACACCTCACACAGCCTTGGCCCCAAACTACGCGGCTGCGCTTGGGCCGACCACCTCCGACTGCGCATTGACAAATGCCTCTATCTGGGCCTCTCTGCCGCCTCTGTCTGAAATTCACCCAGGGCGATCATCTTAGAGCATCTCCCGGTCTGTCTCGGTCGCCCCCTAGGACCTAGCTATCCATTCTAGATATCCCGTATTCCGAAAAATATTGCGTTCTCTCGTCCGCCCATCTTCCCTCACCCCTTCCTGTCATCAGCGTTCTTCGAGAGAACACGTTTCACCTGAAGTAACATTCACATCACAATGGCAGTCGCGCAGACTGCACATGATATTCCGTATGATCATAGAATGAGCTCTTACATACGTAAGATGAGAATATCGTCATGGTGAAGAATCGTACGTAACATAGTCTCTATAGAGGTATAGTTAGGGTTACGATCCGAGAAAACAAGGTCAGTAACATAGGAGAAGAGAAGAAGAGTACACGACCACGTGAAGCTACTGCCAGTGCATATATACCATGGGGGTGGGTATGTTTGAGGGGTGTTCGGCGTCGCGAAACTCTTGGTGATGCCGTGTAGGGGATGAATGTGGGGCGGGGCTCAAGTTTCGAAGTCATTTCCAGCTTCATCGCTCGGCGGCGGATCACGGGTGGTTCTAGTTCAAAGGAAAACGGCGGCTTGGGCTTGGGCTTGGGCTTGGGATATGACGGACCAGCGTCACAGGGCGGCCTCGTACTGCGGCATCAATGAATGGGGTGAATGCACCACCAGTATCGCGACTTCCAAAATATGTGAGCTCCTGCAGTTCGGGTAACAGCTTCAGAGGGAGCTCTCCATCCTCCAATCGTAGACAACGAGAGAGTTCCTCGGCGAGCTCATTATCGATGTAAGGTCTTCACGTTGCTAAACGGCCTAAGGAAGTTGCGCCACTCGATCCGGTCGAAATTATTGTGCTCTTCAGATGACTGACTATGGACTTCGTGTTCAAGAGTGAGGTGCTCCACCGCAGAGAATCCCTGGCTAAGCGCATTGGAAATTTGTGCCACGGAAGATACCTGCCGGTCGAGGTGCCAGCAATCAACCTTTACAAAAAAAGGTGGCCACGTCGGCCTCACGGGAAAACATCCCCACAAAAATTTCCCTGTCCCTGAACTCGATCCCTGGCAGTTTCAAACCGGAGGTTTTCTGTTGTATTCATATACTGGGGAGATGTGGAATGGAAAACGTGAGTTGCTCGAAGGGTCGAATTGTAGTCTTTCGAGGTGAGGGTCGTGATCTGACAAACCACCGCTTCCAAGTAAGCGCAAACGCCTCGGAACCCGAAAAAATGAAGGTTGGGAAGTGTCATGATTGGCTGTGTGTGAGTTGCCTCTCCACATCACGTTGGGAACAGGGAATGAAAAGGCGACCACGAGACTCTCTAGCTGGGGCATATATGAGATCCATTAAAGAGTATATTTGGTTGAAAGTAGGCGGATGGGTGAGTTATTATAAGGAGTGAAACAAGGCCCCGGGGCACTCGGATATAATCGAGATCGTATTGGACAGCGAAGCTTCCCAGCAATGAAGTGACGTAAATGTGGTGCTTGAAGTGTTTCTGGAGCTCAAGGCCGTGTCGTCCTTCGAAGGATAACGATCCACAATCAGGTATTCCAAGATCGGGAATTCCCCATCGATTGCCTTGACAAGCTCTGCAGATTCTGAACAGAGAAGTAAAGGCGGAGGCAGCGGACGCGATGATGCTGCCCGAGGGCAAGCAATATTCCCTCT
>WTXE01000425.1:0-19424 GCA_022496225.1 Russula aff. rugulosa BPL654 | reverse complement strand
GCAGTGCACGAAGATGTGGTGAGCATCTTCAAGGGAGTACACATTGGCATACAGTACGTGTCCTGCCATTCATGTGTCACGATCATATGATCCCGTCAAATGCGAACGTGAACGAGAAACGAAGAAAACGAGATAGATTGGGCCAACTACGTCCGCGCAGTGAGGACAGGAAACGCCTTGCCGCGCAGATTAAGCATACAACCACCAACAGACCAACAGACACAACAACACACTCATCCTCCCTGCCAAGGTTCGAAGCCGAATGATTGACAGAGACGGCACCCAAACAGGGATTGCAGTCTGCGTCGCCTGGCGACACGGTAAGGATGTAGGGCACATCTTCTGGCACCGACTACATCCGTGACCGCCTCCCGGAAGGCGAAGAAGTAACCTCACACGGAAATACGATCAGCAGACGCCAACGTGGCCAGAGACTGCTTCAAGTCAGGCACTCGCGCATCAAGAGCACATTGAGAACCTCTCAGTCTCTCTTTCCCACCTTCTCGAGACTAACCCATCTCTACAGATCAATATAGGCTGGTTACCAGCAAGCAAAGGGTCTATCCCTCTCCGACAACTCAAAGCCATCGCGGCGGAAAGAAATGGCTCATCAAGGTCCGACGCTGCCACGGCCACCACCAACAAAAGCCCTTTTACGCACCACAGCATGCCAAGACGCAATCACTGAATGGCAGAACAGTTGGATGGCCGCCCCATGGCTCCAACCTGCCTACCTGGCGCTCACAAGCCCGCCTGACGACAGTGTTCCCCATTCATCAAGGGAATCACCAAATTCCCGAGGCCCATCGTGGCCACCTGCATCCGACTACTCACAGGCCATGCCTTTACCGGCGAGTACACCGCACCTTTCCGCCCTAGTTCATTTGACCCACACCACTGTCAGTGTGGGGAACCCTGCAAACTGCCAACATGTTATTGCGGCTTGATCGCTATATGCCACTGCACGGAGACAGCTTCTCCTGCCACTTTCGAACACACCCTCAATTTCAACAATCTTCGGTACGAGGGAAGGAGGCGAGGCGTCGGGGAGATTCCTGGCAGCATCGCAGACGTGCATCAGACCAAGGCAGCGCGAAGCCCCACTGGAGGAGGCAGAGGAGGAGGATCACGGATAGCCACAAGGGCCGGAAGGCCCTAACATACTTCACCAACAACACGCATTTATAGACACATTATTTATCCACTATTTAACCAACCGGGCCACCCAGGTGCCCGCACGCATCTTTGTACATGCAGTGATTCCAAAAAAAAAACTAAACGCTGTTTCACGTGCGGGAGCGTCATCACGGGACGACCCTGTCGCCGGAATCTGTTCTGAGCGACAGCATCATCACGTGATAACATTCCCACGAGTGTGGTCACGTGACCACAAAATTTCTCGTTAGTTATTCACTTAAGTGTCAAGTTCTGCTATCTACTATTTATAGCTAGAAGTCCAACTGGAAAAAAAAAGAAAGGTGCGAGAACAGATTGCCAAGAGGGGGCCCACCCCTTGACAAATCTGTTCAAGCAAATAGAAAGATGTACTACGAAAAGAGTAAAAGGAATCGAGGCCGAAAACTGAAACCACTTAAGTACACTAAAAAATCTGCAAATGACGTGAGTAAACTTATCGAATATTAAATGTAACTTACCTGCATTAGTCAACGTATGGGCTAGTCGCTCGGGCGGATGTGCCTGTAAATGACGTGATTAAAATATATCGAATACTAAAATGTAACTTACCTGCATTAGTCGACAGTCGGGCGGATGCGCCTGTAAATGACGTGATTAAACATATCGAATATCAAAATCTCACTTACCTGCTTTAGTTGTCGTAGAGGTTAGTCGTAATAGGCGGGATGCACCTGTAACTGACGTGATTAAACTTATTGAAAATCAAAATATCACTTATTAGCCATAGTCGGTATATGGGCTAGTCGTAATCAGGCAGGATGCACCTGTAGATGACGTGATTAAACTTGTCGAATATCAAACTGTCATTTACCTGCATTAGTCGTCGTAGAGGTTAGTCGTAATACGGGAGGATGTGCCTGTAAATGATGTATGTAAACGCTCCGATTAATGAAAGAGGAGGCAAGGGCAGGAACGGAGCTATGGCTCCGACTCACAAACCCTCGTGCTCCAATGCCGCCCACTAGAAATGAGGAGGCAAGGGCGGGAGCGGAGCTATGGCCCCGACACACACACCCTCGCGCTCGTATGCCTTGAACTCGACGCGAGGAGGCAAGGGCGGGAGCGGAGCCATGGCCCCGACTCACACACCCCTCACACTCCAATGCAGCCCACTCAACGCGAGGAGGCAAGGGCGGGAGCGGAGCTATGGCCCCGACTCACACACCCTCACGCTCCAACGCAGCCCACTCGACGCGAGGAGGCAAAGGCGGAGCGGCTATGGCCCCGACTCACACACCCTCACGCTCCAACGCAGCCCACTCGACGCGAGGAGGCAAGGGGGAGCGGAGCTATGGCCCCGACTCACACACCCTCACGCTCCAACGCAGCCACTCGACGCGAGGAGGCAAAGGGGGAGCGGAGCTATGGCCCCGACTCACACACCCTCCTCCACTCCAATGCAGCCCACTCGACGCGAGGAGGCAAGGGCGGGAGCGGAGCTATGGCCCGACTCACACACCCTCACGCTCCAATGCAGCCCACTCGACGCGAAGGCAAGGGCGGGAGCGGAGCTATGGCCCCGACTCACACACCCTCGCGCCCGTGTGCGGCCCACACGAAACAAAAAAGTGAACAAGAACAAAACTCACCAGAGCGCCATAAAAGAGTAGAACTATTTGCTGTTACCTAGGGACTGCAGTTCCCTAGATAACAGCAAAAAGTTTACGAGAGGCGGCAAGAGCGGTGGCGACTGAGGCGGCGAGAGAGGTGACGAGAGAGGCGGCGAGAGAGGCGGCGAGAGAGGCGGCGAGAGAGATGGCAAGAGAGAGGGCGAGAGAGGTGGCGAGAGGTGGAAGTGGGGTGAAAAGAAGGTGGGGGGAAAAAGAAGAGCGGTTGGTCGGAGTTCTTTCATTTTCAACCGAATTTCCAGTCCGCTTCATTCGTCACGTGGCCGTGTTGACGTGTCAAACCCATCACCTGACCGTGTTGTCTCGCGTCGCGCAATCGTGCCTGTTTGTCATATCTGTCACGTGGCCGTGGTCTTGATCGTTTTAACATATCCATCACATGACGTTAATTGGCTGGAATATACATGTACATATGGGTATTACATTTCCCAGGCACATGTGACCCATCGACAATCCATTTCACGTGGCCTAATTCATCACATTTCACATTGTCGAGCCAACGAGGTGGCGTAGTTGGCCTAATCTATTACGTTTCACGTTTGACGTAGTAATACGCTTACCTGAGCTAGCTTACGTAGCATTGTTGGCCTAATCTATCACGTTTCATGTCAAATACGTCACGTGACTGTACTGTATTGACTTTAAAAACGTGATAGATTAGGCCAACTACGCTAAAATTGGCGATACGTCCATTCCAGTCATGTGATGACTTCCCATGCCACTTCTTTGAATGGGAACGCTAAGTTAAGAGAATGATAGTGCCAGACATTGATCTGACACCGGGGAGGGCTATGTTGGTACAGGACATAAACCACAAACATTATTGTGTGGAATGTGACGTTGCAAGGGTTGCGGGGACTGGACATTGACTGGGAGGAGGAACTTGAGGCCGTGAACGTGTTCTGAATTAACGAGAGGCGAGAATGCCGGTGTTTTGGCGCACATATACATGATGGTGGAGCGATGCCCAGTGAAGGGATAGCTTGATGTGCTGGAAGGGTTATATCGAGCGCGGAAGAGAGATATCGGCCAGTGATGTACAAGATGAGCCGGTCCTTGAGGCAAATCACTACATTGCTCACAAAGGGGAGCACGGTATTGACTGGGAGGAGAAACTTGAGGCCGTGAATGTGTTCCGCATAAAACGAGAGGCGAGAATGCCGGTGTTTGGCACACATATATGGCGACGCCCAGTGAAAGGATAGCTTGATGTGCAGGATTGGGTATATCGAGCGCGGAAGAGAGATATCGGCCAGTGATGTACAAGATGAGACGGTCCTTGAGGCGAATCACTTCATTGCTCACAAAATGGAGTACGGTATCTCAACATCTCAAGCCTCTCAAAGTACGCGGTGCTGTGTCCATCAGGAAAAGATCCATCTGCTTGAAAATGGCTTAAAAGTCCTTAAAATGGCTTTTTAGCGTTCCAAGAGCTCTCAAGCTAAATAAGCCCATATTTTTTTGTTTTTTGTTTTAAGCATAACTCAGTCAATTCTTGTCCAATTTGCATGCTTGAGGGCTCATTTGAATCGCATTGAAAAGGGCTACGTCATGAATACATAGAATTTGCAATATTCCCACATTTCACCATTTCAAGCTAAATTAAGAGGGAAAAAGCAGATGGATCTTTTGCTGATGTCTGTGCCTTGTCATCTCAGTCGAACCGAATGAGAGCAACCACCTTCTTGCCTCCTTTCGTCGTTATCGGGTATCGAGATACTATCGGTACTGACAATTGACCGCAGATCAATCATGTACGGGGCGGAAGTGAAATACAGATCAATGGCTCGGCCGTGACGACCTCTAGTCAGATGGAAGGGATTATACATTGCTGAAGACACCCAGTCAGGTCCTTCCCGAACGTGAAACACCAATGGAAATAAGGGCAGGGATGCGACAGAAGGAAGGGATTGTTCATTGCCGAAAGACCTTCCAGAACGTGAAACACCAATGGAAATAAGGGCAAGGATGCGTCAGAAGGAAGGGATTGTTCATTGCCGAAAGACACGCAGTCAGGTTCTTCCAGAACGTGAAAAATCAATGGAAATAAGGGCAGGGATGCGACAGAAGAAATGCATCGTCCATCTGATTCGTCCCGCAATTCGGGCAGTGTTCATATTATTGATCATCAGAACATTTTGGCGGAAGGGAAGTCCGTTGTGAAAGGGGAAGGAGGCTATGAAGGTTCTCAGCAAGTCCGTCGCAATCGGTCTTTGGTGAAACAAAACATCTGATGCATCTGATGCATCCGACGTGTCGCCCGCGGATATTCATCCGAATCCGCCCAAACGCACCCATGTTATGTGTTATATTGCTGTGAACCCCACGGCCGATTGCTTAACTTCTCACTCATCGCCGTCGCCTTGTTACAAGACATCCTTGTGTCCTACTTTTACAGCACTTTAGAACTAACTTTCATACAACATGGCACGGACCAAACAAAGCGCGAAAGCCTGTACTGGTGGGGCTGCCAAACGCGTTACAATTTCACGGCCCAACGCGCTCAACCCTAACTTGTATAACACGGCGGGTCCTCAGACCAATCTTCAAATCCCGTGTGCCGCATCAACTCGTCATGTCAATCTTCAGGTAAGTACTATCTGTGTTATAGAGCATCTTTGAGACGCAATGACTATTATCATCTACAGCACTGTGCGCTTTGCCAAGATGGGGGCTCGCTTTGGATTTGTGATGAAAAAAATTGCGAACGAGCGATTTGCTCCAAATGCATCGAAATCCATCATTGGGAGATCGCAACAATCGAGCGTCCTGATGTAAAATTTACCTGTGTCCCATGCCATTGGAAGAAGTGTGACAATGAAAACCTTGTGTATTATGCGAGTAATCGGTTTCATATTTGTATTTGTACATGTTTGTGCTAAAGTATTTGATTTTACAGGGGTTCACGATCAACAGAGAACCCGTGCTTGACCGTTTCATCGACGTTAAGGGCACATTTGAAACCGTGACTCGGGCAACTACACGTTGCCCTCCGACTGTCCTCCTTCACATCCGTCATGAGACCGTTAAACATCTCGCACATTTTGCCGTGACTACGATATGATATCTGAGTATTACGTCGGTGAAGCCAGTGGCAACCTAAAGGTAATTGATTTAGAGTTCAACATTTACGAAGAAGAAGCGCTGGAGTCTTGGATCAACAAAGGCAAGAAGCTGGCGGAAGATCTTTGCAACTATGACCACGTTGTCGTCTTCGTGACGACACACTCTGAGCCCACAGAGGGGACATGTGGCTTGGTGAAGACTCATCCAAGGAACGAAACGCGGTCACCATCAGTGATGTAAGTACTGGTTTATATTATCATTTCGCACTGATATTGACCATAAACTCACAGTGGCTAAATTTCATTCTCGGGCCTTTCAATCCCATTCTTAATGGTGCCCTACTTTACTTATTGGCCTGCGGTTCCGTCGTGAAAATCCCGCGCGCCCGTGCGGATCTCAAAAATGGCTTGGCAAGGCAAGTTTTATGTCTCTAATATATATATATTACTAATTAGGTTTCCAATAGCTTGGGGGTCGGGAATGCCCTTGCATTTGATGCAGAGAATCTGTCTTCCGTGCAGACAGCCAATCTTCTCTCCGACGTAACAAAGTCTGTGATATTCATGGATTTGAATTTAGGAAAGCCCTTGAGGAGTCACTCAAGGAGGACTCCAAATTGGGAAGGCACACCAATGTGTTTCATTATGCTCCCGACAGGTTAACGAACTATGTATGGGCCCACAAGGTCTACCAACCATGGGGCTTTCGGTTAAGCCTTCAATGCGCCCAATGTGGCATACTTCATCCATGGATACAGACCACTATGGATGAGGGGTATGGGTAATATGCAAGAATGAATACTGCGGTAGGAAGGCGAGGGGACAGCGTTTATTTTCACTATTAGGAAGTCACGAGCGGAATCTCTTTCCGTCAACAAAGATGGGCGTTGGCTGAAAGAGATTTTGAATTGTCTCGCTTACCAATGTGGCCTTGCTTAAATTTCTCTCCTATGACATAATGTAGCTTACGGTAGGCGGGACGTCCATGTTCATATTTCAGTCACACTGTTACAAGGGTCACGACTATTGCGACCGCGAGACCAATGAGTGGCTGATGTGGCGTGTGAAAGTGCCAGCGGGAACCGAGAACACTTGACAGTGAGTCTTGAGCGAGGAAAGGACGATGAAAACACACGCGAGACTCATGATTCCAACAACATATCGCTGACAGCACTACTTTATGTTGGTGAACCCTAACACATATTTATGCCTGGGGTCCTCGACAAGTGGGGGGCATAAATATATCAAAGTCCCTACGAAGCACCTGGGTCAGGTGAGAACAAAGGCCAGAACAAATGGAAAATGTCAGAAAAAGATAGAGAGAGAGCGCGAAGGGGAGCCGGAAAAGGGTGCACCTATAGGGTTCGCCAACATACAGTAGTGCTGTCAGCGATATCGCTGTTGGAATCATGAGTCTCGCACGTGTCTTCATTGTCCTTTCTCCTGTCAAGTGTTCTCGGTTCCCGCCGGCACTTTCCCATGCTGCATCAGCCACTCATTGGTCTCGCGGTCGCAATAGTTGTGTAGCGCGCTGAGATGCGCTAGTGGGTTCATAGCGGAAACGAGACCAACAGAGCTAGAGAGGAACGGAATGTCAGCGTAGAGACGTTCGCAAGGCGCTTACCGCAGCTCGGTAGCTCAAGACGGGGAGCGCGCTTGGTCGAATGGTCGAGGCGTAGAGGAAGAGAAGACGAGCGTCCTGAGACGACTCCGCACACAAGAGAAAAAGATGAAGGGAGCTCAACGGAACTGAACATTCGAGCTGGTGAATGACGAGCTTAAGTACATGCCAAAGCCGTACATAAGTCCGTAAGAGGCTATACTAAGAGGAACGTGCTAGAAAAATAGAAGGAGGATGAGGACGATCAAAGTACCAGGGCACGACGCGTAATCGTGTGGCCCAGGTCACATGATCACAAGATGTATACCGAAACATGCCTAAGTCGTATGCAAAGGTCGATAAACGAGTCATGGGGGCAGTAAATCGTAAGGCACGACGTCCAGGACGACGAGCAGGGCTAATGCGAGAGCGAAAAGGGAGATTTTGCACTGTAACTAGACAAATGAGAAGAGAATCGTGAGGAGAACTTGAACTAGTAAGGAGAAATAGAGTCTATAACACGAGTCTAACCGACAGGAACGACTACCTTCGCCTGGGCCGATCACTCCGAGTCCTATGATCCTAGGCGAGAGACAACCGACACGAAGAAGGGAAGATCGAAGCATGGTGCCCCGGACAACTCAGAGTTCAGTAGGGGCGCTTGTTGCGTGTGCAGCCACGTCAACCACCTTACAGTCGTGACCTTGTAACAGTGTGACTGAAATTTGAATGAGCGAAATTTGAAAATTTGAACCACGGTTCAGTTCAGAAAATGAACCACGGACGTCCCACGTATAGTAGCTCCTTCCTATTGACTGTGCTTCAACCTGTTGTTTGTTTTGTCCCGCTGTCGTTTGTCATGGTTGCACTAAATGCCTATTTGTTGTTTTAACTTGGAGCCAGTGAGGCGGTGTAGTTATGTGCTTTGCTAAGCTATGTTACGGAAGTGTCATTGGGTAAATCAATTAAATTTGACATGCTAATATAGTGTCGCAATTTGCCGGTTCTCATGCTGATGCGTCGTATATATGGTACTATAATTTGTCGGCTCTCAGGCAAAAAAAAATTCTCTTTTCCCAACTCCTCACTATCAACAATCATCACATTCCCACTTGTCATGTCTACTCAATGGACTGAAATTTTCTTTGAAACCCTGGCTAAATATGTGCAACTGTACATAGAAGCTTGTGGAGACCCAGCTACTCATGAATAGACCCTCATGGATTGTGAGGAGGAAATCGCCAAATTGCACTTGCATGATGGGCAGGACTTCGAGCTTCCAACAGATCTCTGCTGGGTAAGTTTACGTGTAACTAATACTAATTATTAATAATTACGTTTACAGGCAATTGGCAATGAGTTTCTCGCCTATCTGGAAGATGATGACCGTGAGAAGGAGGAAGCAAGGTTGGCACGACTCGAGAAAGGCGGAGAATATTCGACGCCCGAGGATCGGGAGGCTGCTGCGAGACCAAACAATGCTGGGGCTTACTGGAAACTGTTTGATGCCTTTCATGCTGCCCAACACCTTTGGAGCGATGAGGTGGCTCAGATTGATGCTGAGTGCAGGGATAAGTCAGACAAAAAGACTATTGGTGATCGTACAAGTGCCATCAGGCAATGGTTCAATGAGCTTCCCACAAACAAAAAAGAGGAAGCGGAGAAGGCTGCTGAAAAGTGGAATATTTTGGGTTGTCCTAACAAAGACAAAATGTTCATGTAAGTTTCATTTGTTGTTTCTGAAGGGCTTTTAATGGAATTTCTGCTTAGCTACCGAAAGAAGCACCTTGGGACAAGGACTGCCATGTTACTTGACTCTTTACGGCATACTATGGGGGTTCATTCCATAGTCTTCCATGGCTACAAAGCTTCTACAGTTGCAAAATCCAGCCACAACACAGCATAGTAAGTGGTTAATTTTGGATATTCATTAGCCCTTATTGAAATTTCTCTTATAGCATTGAGACAAATGGCAGCAACAATAAACTGCTCCCCTTTTTTAATTCATCTGAAGAACACAGGACATGGAGAAATGAGGGATATCATCTCCTTCGTGATTTTATGGCAGGTAAGTACAAAGACTTATAATAACTTTGTCTATCTAATTCTGATTAAATGCTATAGACAAGAATTCTGAGGGGAGTCCATCAGATGAGGAGAAGGAAGAGGACATCCCAGAGGTCGAGGTGGATTCCTCAGGCCATCCAATCCTTCCCATATGTGATGGTTTGAAGCTGAAGTTTGGCAAGTTCTTGTACGTGAAGTATTTACCAAAGCATACAGTAAGTTCATATTTTCTGTTATCTATAATATTCTGATCAATGACAGTGAGGTTCACGAACAACAAGAATGTTCGTGTCCCCTGGCTCGAGCTGGCCAAGACACCGACCAAATTTCTGGATGCTGATACAATTCCTGATGGTTTTAATCTATCTGACCCCTCAAAGTTAACCAATGCCAAGGTTAACAACCTCTGGAACCACTGGTCTGAACGGGCACGCAATGAAAAACCCATTCTTATATTCATCTATGCTCAAAGCAAGACACCAGAAGAAATGCCCGCCGGAGCAGGACGAACGTACAAAAGTGAATGGAAAAAGAACAACATATGTTGAGTCAGAGTCTGATGGCGGGGATGACAATCATGAGGGGATATCAGGTTTCCCTAATGGGCCACCCCCACCCAAGCGTCTTCGTTTCACTGACTGGCCATCTGTCCCGGAGAAATTGAGTCCAGCCACTGCAGATTTAAGTGATCAGAGAAAGTTCCTATCCAGCTTGTCCGAAGCCCGCAAGTACACATTTTTCTTATCTCGTGTCTATTCATTGCCAGATTCGGTAAGCTATTATCTTTTCCTTCGTCTGTTTGGATTTGTCTAATTACTGTTGTATATGAGACCCTCCCCGAATCCTATTGCAAGTTACCCACATCAGGAAAAGATCCATTTGCTTGAAAATGGCTTAAAAGCCCTTAAAACGGCTTTTGAGCGTTCCAAGAGCTCTCAAGCTAAATAAGCCCATATTTTTTGGTTTTTTGTTTTAAGCATAACTCAGTCAATTCTTGTCCAATTTGCATGCTTGAGGGCTCATTAGAATCGCATTAAAAAGGGCTACGTCATGAATACATAGAACCTGCAATATTCCTGCATTTCACCATTTCAAGCTAAATAAAGAGGAAAAAAGCAGATGGATCTTTTGCTGATGCACCTGGGTATCTTGGAATTGGATGAAATCATATCTTCCTGATAGTATTCATCTCCACGTGGAAGAGTTCCAGACGGCGCTGGCTTTGCTCCGTGAGGTCAAGATTGCAGATCGCAGGAGAGGCATCAAAATTGCACTCGGTTTTGGGTTGTTGCTTCGCGAGTGCTGAAGGGCAGTGGAGGTGGAGGATGACGATGAAAGCTCCCCAGTGTTCCTTCGAGAGTCTCATCTTGGTCTGAAAAGGATTGACCAAGTTATCAAGGTCATCAATAAGGTGAGTCGGCAATTGCCATTGCCGAAGGAGACACCAAAGGAGAAAGAGTTGGATGGTGGTGCCAAAGGGCAAAAGGCTGGAATTGGTGAGAAGAAGCTTGCAATGGAAAGATGTCCTGCTCACACCCCTTTTCCAGCTGCATCCACTAGCAAGCCCTCTAACACTCAGAAAGGTGATGACAACCAGGCCAAAATTATCAGAAGCCAGCGGCAGCGCAAGCCGAGCAAGAAACTTCGGGATTCTGACTAAGAATAAGGCTATCCATGGGGAATTTGCCGGATTTGAAGCTTGGGGGCTCGGCAACGTCTCGCACTGGCCTCGCGCCTGCCTCACATATCCCTGCATGCTCACATATCCTTCAACTGAGTTCTCTCCTCTGTTAGCTTGTCATCCCATTTCTATATTTATATATCACAAGTTCTCTTGTCCTTTCATCCGCAGTTCTCTTATCTCTGACAGCTCTGTTTAGAGATCTGTCCCCTAGTGTCAAACGCGACGTGCCCTGGGCACTCGTGTCCTCGCTTAGTAGTCCTCACTCTGCATTTCTTTCATCCTCGTAGCCATATGTTTAGTCTTGCATTCACTACACTTGATTAGTAGTACAAAGGATCTTCATGTATATAAGTCCCTCAGTAGTGATCCTAATGTTTGGAGTCTTCTCCATGTTCTTCATCCTCTTCTTTGTGTGCATCGTCTTTCAGCTAATTCCCCTGCACTTTCTGACTCTCAATGTTTCACTGTGCGCTAGCATTATTATCGTACCAGATGTATATAAGCTTTCGAAGTAGAGTCACCCATTAATTGGCCCTAAACTTATACGAGTGTGGCCAAACCCGAATATGAAGTCACCAACTTGCCGGCCCTGAAGTATTTTTGTACCAGCCCTAAAGCTATCAGTGTCAGACCCCAAACCGATGAGTGCTGCTGTGCAAAGGACCAGTGTACTATTATTGGCTGCAGCGTGCTTCGCTGGCCAATCCCTGCATAAGTAGTGCAAGCTGATCCCACCACTGTCAGCCGGTACAACACCTAGTACTTAGTAAGGGTGACCGCGCATGCGGTACTGCAGTACCAACTGATCCCTCCAAAGTACCATAGCTGCGTAGCATAGGTGACCACACATGTGGTATCAGCCAATCCCACCAAATTCACCAAGGTCGGCCAGTACAACCCCTACGTAGTATGGATGGCCACACAAGATGAGTACTGGCCGATCCTACCAAATTCACCAAGGTTGGCCAGTACCATACCTGCGTAGTGTGGATGGCCACACAAGATTGGTACTGGCCGATCCTACCAAATTCACCAAGGTCGGCCAGTACCATACCTGCGTAGTGTGGATGGCCACACAAGATTGGTACCGGCCGATCCTACCAAATTCACCAAGGTCGGCCAGTACCATACCTGCGTAGTGTGGATGGCCACACAAGATTGGTACGGCCGATCCTACCAAATTCACCAAGGTCAGCCAGTACCATACCTGCATAGTGTGGATGGCCACACAAGATTGGTACCGGCCGATCCTACCAAATTCACCAAGGTCGGCCAGTACCATACCTGCGTAGTGTGGATGGCCACACAAGATTGGTATGGGCCGATCCTACCAAATCCACCAAGGTCGGCCAGTATCACACCTACGTAGTGTGGATAACCACACAAGATTAGTATCAGCTGATCCCACCAATTCACCAAGGTCGGCCAGTACTACACCTACATAGTGTGGATGACCGCGCAAGTGTACCGGCTGATCTCACCAAATTTATTATAGTCGGCCAGTACCAGAGCTACATGGTATGGATGACTGTATAAGTGGTACCGGCCAATGGTTTCCATATGTCGTACAATGTCGTACAGTCTTTTAATATTGAACCCTAACAGCTCATAGAGGCTATGGGTCAGGGCTGATGTTTTTTATATGTCGTACGATGTTGTACGGTCTCTTAATATAGGACTGTAACAGCTACTAAGGGTATGGGTCGGCTAGTCCCACATATACGTGTTGTCGGCCGGTCGTCGGGTGGACTTGGTTATGTGACTATTTGTACATGTCAGGGGAACTAGATGTGTGGCAAATTTTGACTGAACTATGTGGGGGCCTTTTTAGAACGAGGAGTGGGGGAGGGGTCAGTACGGGAGGGTGTGACAGGGACTGGAGTGGCCAAGCGGCCACATGGTGTCGTTAAAGGGATGACCGTTTCGCCGCACGCGGTGGGTTAGACCTTGTGGCTCTCGGCGTGGCTGGCCGGGGTCAGGCACAGCACCTGAGTCCATCTGGGACGAGTTCATGTTGGTGACTTCCATGGATGTTCTGGATTTGGTGCCGCACCCGAGGCCGTGCGCTTTTTACCAGTAGTTGGAACAGGGCGGGGCGGTCGAATGGGCCCTCAAAGACTGCACTGAGACCTATTGACATAGCAGCAGACATAAAGTGGGGAGCATTTCGATTTCTCACCGCAGCTGCTATTTCGGCTTCCTGGGTGGCGGCACGGCAATCAATTTGATCAGCCTTCCATTCACCCATTTTTCTTCGACCTCTATGGTTGCGAGCTTGGCGATTTCTTTCTCGGCCTTGTGCCTGAGGTAACCGTACCAGTCCTGGTAGCTGTCCAGGTCAGGGCTGAGGCAGAACTCTAGGTGTTCCGCCATTGCCGACAGTCGGTGAAAGAGTGTGGGGTATTGTAATGCTAGGGGGTCAGGGTCGATCAGACCTTTCCGGACCTTTTCGAGTGTGGACTCATTGGTCTGGGAGTTTTGACGGTCATCTGGAAAAACCTCCCAATTAAATTTGGCAAAACTTTGCAAAGGTCCTAAAAAACTTTGCAAATAGCCAAAATTTATTTTCCAAATTTTAAAATGAAAAATATATTATGCTTATTTGAAAAATGCAGAAAATATTATACAAATTTGACAAACACAGCAAAATACGTTAAAATTAACAAGTACAGAAAATTCTAGCCTAAAATTTACAAACACAGCAAATATTTCCCAAATTTTGACAAACGCAGCAAATATTTTTTCGATGGTGGTCGGGGCCAGCGAAAATGAATGAGCCGAGGGCATTGAGATTTGAGAATATAAGCAGCCGCATGCTCAGGGCCATTGCTCTCCGAACACGTCCTCATGTCATACCAGGGTCACTGCTTCATTATCGATGTGCAGCCAATCTTCCCCTGTGTTACCGTCTCCGTTGGGGCGAAGAACATCAACAGTATAGTGTCCGCTGCCTGCATATTCACCGTGATGGTAGAGCACTCCATAGAGCTTGTAATGCGGTGGCTCTGACGGTCTTTGAGCATTGGGTACCATAATGTCTGAATGACAAAATCACGAAGTATTCAGTATCGGCTATCGCGACAAAGCTGAAAATCGTACCAAGTGGGATTTCGAGCTCTGGTCCAAACTGGAATTGACTTTCCGATCTTCATTAAACCGCCCGTCGCATCATATTGGACGCGGTTGAGATGGAGAACGAGAACAGGTGGAAGCGTCTCGATGAGCATTTTCTGGCTCACATCGCTCAAGCCGGATGGGCCGTCCTGCATAAACTGCGATTGGGAGACGTGAATGAGGACGTCTTGAACGGTGAGGACCGAATCAGGCTATGAACAGTTTAGGGGTTAGTCATCACCAGCAGGACATCCATGCGGAGGAGAAAGAAGGAGACACGGACCTGGATGTCGAGATGGAGTGATCGCCAGCTTTCTGTAGTGACAGAGTCGGGCTGGTTTGGTGCGAGGACGGGCGAACGGAACTTTCCCCCAAATATACGCGTAATAGGTGACTCGCCGCCTATGCACCTCACCTCCCACCACGTTCCCGTCATACAGCTTCACCGCGCTGTACACTGCAAAGAGTCCAGCAGGCACGATGTGCGCCGGGAACTCGACCAGTGTAAGCAGGAGCATTTTCTGCAGCGCCGCACGTCCCGCTGAATACAGAGATACGTGCACACCACGCCATGTTGCCGCTCGCTGGCCCTCTTCGAGCTCTGTCTCTACACCACCGAAAAGGTCCATGAGAGCGAGACATGTCACGCGCGCGAAGAAATAGCATTGGTATTCGAGGAAGGCGTAAAATGGGAAGTGCGTGCAGATCGTGAGTAGAAGGACGGAGAGGTGTAGTAGGGATGGATGGTGCCTTGCTTTCGAGTTGGAAGAGGCGGTGGAGGTGGACGCGGTGAGAGGAAGGGAGGTGAACGAAAAGGTGATCGTGTAGAGCGGGACACTGGGCCTATGCTGGGCGAGGATCGGTGCAGCGGTGCCGTCGTGTGAGATTTGCACGCCGTCGTACGCGAGGTGTGATGATTTGTCCTTCGACGAAGACGAAGACGGGAGAGGCGACTTGGCGCATACGAGTGTATTGAGGTACCGTGCCGACGAAGACACTACAGTTGAGGGCTGGGTTGTGTTCGTGTTCTGGGATGCTGAGCCTGATGTTCGCTTGGAGGCGGCAGTCGCGAGATCCTGCGCGTTGCGGTCGACGCCTAGCACGATTTTGGAGCAGGATGGATGGCTAGCATAAACGACGAGAAACTCGTGCTCCATGTCCGAGAGCGCCTTGTAGTGCACGACTTGCTCAAGAAAGCATTGCTTCGCCTCGGAGGATTGTCGCTGGATTGCGGCTGCCCAGGCTTCGAGAGGCGCGGTGTAGAAGGTATTCGTGAAGAAGTGATTTTCTCTTGTCATTGATGCATCAATTATGGCGGAAAGGAGCTAATGGTTTGTGGCTTGAGTGCATGGATCGGGGCTGTTCCGTCACCTTTCGGGATGGGAAAGCAAACACGGATACCACGGATGATGAGAGTCGTTTAAAAGAGAGGAAACCGGGGTATGTGACGAATAGGTTAGAGCACGGCACGGACAGGACCGAGGAGTCGAGTAATACGCACGCAGAAGTCCCGCAACGGCACAAGCTCGTCGATGGAGCTTTTGGCCAAGTCGCGCGTGGTTACTGTAGTCGTCGTTGTGTCGACTTTAGCTTTGACTTCGGTACCGGTGGTGGGGGGAATGAGGGCTGAGGTTGAGATAGAAGCAGAAGGGTCGGACGGGGGTCTAGGGGGTGTTGGGTGGGAAGCGTTCTTGAACGACGCGGTACGGGATGAAAGTAAGGAACAGGCAGCGGAGGTTGGTGTAAAGCATATGAGTAGGTGCGGGAGTGTGCGGGCTGTACTCTTCCCACAAGGGCTGATGAAAGGTGACGTCAATAGATCAGAACCACATGAATGTGATATACGTACCCATGCTCCCCTCTTCATAGTCACTTTCACTGATACCACCGTCTGTTTCGGCCATTTGTGGCACATGCTTGGTAAATCTATGGGTTCGTTTGATACGTCAGATGAAGGAGGTCAACGCGTGCAAGCGCGAAGATTGGTGCAAAGCCCTCTGTGAAGGGGTGCCAGTGAACGGTGATCCGGTGATGTCTTTGCCTGAATTCTTTAGAGTTGGATTTCCCACGAAAGCCACATGACCACGTGATAAGAAATTGAACGTTGAACTTTCAATCTTCGCTCTCGCTTCTTTTTTTTTTTTTTTTTTTTTTTTTTGAATCCGCATTTGTTACACGCAGCATGTATGTAAGTACAAAGACGCGTGCGGGTGCCTGGGCAGCCCGGTTGGTAAATAGTGATAAGATAGTGTGTATATGCATCATGAATTGGCATGTTGTTGGTGACGTTTGGCGGGGCCCTAAGGCCCCTGAAGCTATCCATGGTCCTCATCCTCATCCTCTTCTTCCGCTGGTGGGGCTTCCCTCTGCCTCGGTCTCATGCACGCCTGCGTAGCCGCCACAAAACTCCCCAAGGCCTCGCCTCCTTCCTTCGTACCGAAGAGTGTTGAGATTGAGAGTGTGTTTGAAATTGGCAGGAGGAATTGCCTCCGTGCTTCGTTGTACAGCGGACATGCCGCAATGATGTGTTGTACAGTTTGAAGGGGTTCTCCGCACTGACAGTGGTGTGGGTCAAATGAACTAGGTCGAAAGCGGGCGGTGTACTCGCCGGTGAACGCGTGACCCGTGAGGAGTCTCGTACAGGTGGCCACTATGGGCCGCGGGAATTTGGTGATTCCCTGGATGAAAGGGGGAACACTGCCGTCTGGCGGGTTCGTGAGCGCTAGATAGGCAGGTTGGAGCCGTGGGGCTGCCATCCAGCTGCTCTGCCATTCGGTAATAGCGTCTTGGCGTGCTGTGGCTCGTAGTTGAGCTTTTGTCGGTGGCGGCGGTGGCTGTGTTGGGCCTTGGCGAGCCGTTTCCGCTGCAATGGCTTTGAGTCGGCGGAGGGGAATGGATCCCTTGGCTGCTGGAAGCCATCCTAAGTTAATCTGTAAAGTCGGTTGAGCATCAAGAAGGTTCGTGAAAGAAACTGCAAGGTTCTCAATGTGTTCGTGGTGGTCGCGGATGTTGGACTTGAGGCAGTCTCTTGCGACATTGGCATCTGTGGATCGTATTTCAGTAGTTCTACCTACCTCACCCTCCGGGGGTTGATTTTGTATATAATTGGCAGCTAGTAGTATGGCTTCGTAGGCTGCGTCCGGTGTGCTTGCGTTTGGGCCAAGACACTTCGTCGCATGCCCTACCTCCTTTCCTCGTTGCCAAGCCACGCAAACAGCAATCCCGGTTGGGGTGCCATCTCTATCGTTTGGTTTTGAGCCCTGGCAAAAAAGGATTAGCGTGCTATTATTTCAATTTGAAGTTACCTGTTTGATTTGAGCTGCAAGGCGTTTTCTGTCCTCTCCTTGCGGGATGGCATCCAGCGTCCTAATGCAGTCGCTTCGTGGGGGGAGTCTTGCCTGTCGGTCTTGATGGAAGTTGATTGGTTGCCTAGCTTCTTGTGGGACTAGCGCGGCGAGTCGTGTGAGTGGGGTGTTTGGTGTTGGGTAAGGTGTGAGAGGAATATTGTTGTCTTGTTCGTCCGCACCGCACCACGGGGGTCCGAGGCGTTGGATCAGTTGCGAACTGTGTGGAATGGTTAGTAATGTAAGGGCTGCAGTTTTAGAGAGCATTTGGAGACGGATGTGAATTGGGAGGATGGCGATCAATTGGTGTAAAGGTTCCGCTGACGTTGTGCGGAATGCACCCATCATCCACCTTACCGCTTCATCTTGGACGACTTGTAGGATCTTTGAGAGCTGTTTTTGTTGTTTGAACCATACCGGGGAGCCATAAGTTAGGACCGGAAGGCAAATTGCATTGTATGCACGACGCCAGCTGCCGTGGTCAAGTCCTTTGACCGAGTTGCCCAGCAACTTCATGGACTTGAGTGTGCCACATGCTCTCGTCGCCATTATTTTAACGTGTCTATTCCATGTTAGTTTGTGGTCAATGAAAAGGCCCAGATACCAGACATTGTCTGTGCAGTTGACTGTAGTTAGTTCGCCTTCACCCGTTGGAACTGTTATTGTGCTGGGTCGCAGGCCGTGGATGTCCGGCCGGGCTCGTGTGAGGCTATAGAAGATCGCTTCGGTCTTCCCTTTGTCGATCGTAAGACCTGCTCTCTCAAGCCAGGCCAGGCACTCAGCATATCTGGCGACGAGGCGGGTACGTACCAAATGATATGAAGCGCCCCACGCCAGTATGTTCCCGTCATCCACATACATGTAGAGGCGGCTGTCCGACCAGCGGTTGGCTTGTTGTAGTAGTGGAAAGGTGTATATACTAGAAAGGATGGGTGAGATAGGCGAGCCCTGGGGTGAACCTACCGTAATGTCAATTGGGTCCGCTCTCGCTTCTTTTCAACTTCCTCCCAAATGCCCCATTTTACCTACTCGCTGACAGACCAACTTTATTCCTCTTCCGTCCATGTACTCTTACAGCTGAATCAGGCTCCACATAATCAAATCTAGACCCCTCACTGGCAGCGCTACAACGGCTAGGACAAGCCGTCAAGCCCTGGCTTTTAATGTCTCACAGGTGAGCTCAGTCTGTTTTCACGCAAGCGCGGTGACCTTGAGCATTATGCTGCAGTGCTCAAACGCGTGGTGCATGCACCATGAGCTCGCACAGGCGCGGGTGCCACCCTCGCTGTCCCCGTCCGCCGTCCGCCATCCCCTTGCCCCACCAGTCATCAGCAAAAGATCCATTTGCTTTTTTCCTCTTAATTTAGCTTGAAATGGCAAAATGTGGGAATATTGCAAATTCTATGTATTCATGACGTAGCCCTTTTTAATGCGATTCAAATGAGCCCTTAAGCATGCAAATTGGACAAGAATTGACTGAGTTATGCTTAAAACAAAAACAAAAAATATGGGCTTATTTAGCTTGAGAGCTCTTGGACGCTAAAAAGCCATTTTAAGGACTTTTAAGCCATTTTCAAGCAGATGGATCTTTTGCTGATGCACTCCAGCTATCACAAATACACACTCATCATGGACCTCACTCATAGTGGGTCTGTACGTCTCTGGTACATCTCCACGTCCCACGAGCCCGTCGCCTACGTTGGGCGCCGTCATCACATCAGCAAA
>WTXE01000424.1:0-19539 GCA_022496225.1 Russula aff. rugulosa BPL654 | reverse complement strand
CTCGGGTCAACCACTGTCTCTCTCCAACCACATCTTCGTCATACCTACTCACTTGCATGTCTCATTTCGCACCTTCCACTCCCCTCTTCAATCCACCGAACATGAAACAATTGGCCAAGGTGAAGTAAGTTGCGAGTCTCAACGACAGAGGTACTCTTCCTTCTGTTATCCTCAGTTAGGAGTAGTATAATCGGCCAACGCGCATCAGCCCACATACCGCAACGGTCCACGTCCTTGACGATTATTCACTCCTCAATATGTTTTATCTCTATCGACCTTTTTTTAGGCGAAAATGAGGATGACGATTCCTTTCTCGCGGGGGGGAAGAGGCTGGTCGGCGAGCAATGGTGGTATAAACTGGCGCACGTTTGCCAAAGATGGCGAAATCTCATCCTCGGATCATCATCCTACTTGGATCTTTGCCTCGTCTGTACACATGGCACTCCCGTTTGCAGAAATGCTGGCTCATTCCCCTCCCCTTCCACTCGTTATCGAATACAATTATGAAGACCCCGACATAGCAGCAGAAGACGAAGAGGGATTCATGCTTGCTTTTCAGATGCGTGATCGCGTCCGCCGTATCCGCCTTTGGATGCCTGTTCCGACTCTGTTGAAGCTCACCACCACCATGAGCGGGATATTCAAAATTGGAATACCTGCTTTAATGTCTGCGGATGATACGAGTGCGATTTCACATTTCCAGAATCATTTCAAGCACCACATCTTCGTCACCTTGTGCTATACGGCTTTGCCTTTCCAATAGGATCCGATTGCTCACATCTGCCATGGGCCTCGTCACACTAGTACTTGGATTAAGCAACCGTCTACCTACTTCGAGCCAAATGTTTTGCTTGGATTCATTCATGCCCCAGCTGGAGAGATTTTTTCTCTTCCCGACAGTGATTTAGAGACGCAATCCATGCATACGACCACCACGACCCACATCACGCTTCCTAACCTTCGATGTTCTGCTTCCATGGCGTTAGCGCTTACTTGGAAGCGGTTGTTTCTCAGATCACCACCCCTCGGCTAGAGAAGCTCGAAATCATTTTCTTCGAGCACCCATGTTTTCCATCCCGCATTTCGTCAGTTTATGAACGCAACAGAGAACTTCAAGTTCCAGGTTGCCAAGTTCCACTTTTTGATGAGGAATTTAATGCGGAGCTGTATCCCCGTGAGGACGCCGAGACGTATGCCCTTAATCTAGGTGTCATCTGCCGGCCTTTCGACCGTCAAGTGTTGTCCGTGACACAAATTTTCAATGCATCTAGCATAATATTATCTGCGGGAGCATCTCACCCTCGAACAAGAGCGCGACAGTGAGTCACATGAAGAGCAAAATGCAGTCGACCGCAACCAGTGGCACAATTTCCTTGGGTCGTTTAACAACGTGAAGATCCTTCGAGTCAATGAAGGGCTCGTCCGAGAAATTTCTCGTTCTCTACGATTGGATGATGGAGGGGTCCCTTTGGGACTCTTTCCGAAGCTGCGAGAGCTCGCATACTCTGGAAGTGGCAACGGCGGAAATGCCAATAACCCTGGGCCGTCGTAGCCCAAGCCGCTCGGAGTCGCCCTCTGAAGGCCCCACGATCACATCCATGCTCGATGACGTTGGGAATGACCCAATACCTGAACCCGGCCCTCATACGGGAACCATCGAGCCTGTCGTCTCGGCTTGACCGGATCCTACTTTACTGTACCCTTGCCGCCTTTCATCCCCGCCACAACCAGGACCTTTTTGTTGAGGATCTTGCTCACCGAACCCACCTACGGATAAATGGCACTCCCTCGGAGATAAATATGTTATGTACGTTATTTGGCTATGACCATATGGTGGTCTTTGTTACGAGTGAAAAAGTGCTGTCTTAGGTGAAGATATGCAGAGAAAGATGAACGCAAGGCTATTCTCGTAAAGACCGACGTCCTCCTGGCCGTTCTGTATTTCTAAGAACGTCGGATTAGAAGCCCTATAGTCATCACATAAAGTAGCTTATAAAATAGAAAAATCGATTCTTGATAGGAGTTACGGGTCAGAATCGAGGGGTTTTAAAATATGAGATTTCGGAGGAATAATTACGAATCATTAGAGAGCGAGCACTTTGACTTGTGCATCTGGCTACTCATGTTTGTTGGTGGATGGATGTGAAACCACCAACTATCTTCACTTTTTGCGTTCGATACTCCAGAGTAATCCTAGAATGAGTTGACGTTCCCAAAACTAGCGACCTGCCGCGAGAGCCCTGCCCAATGATGCTGTGCGTTTACGATCGATACATGTATGATTATCTGTCTGTCGTCCCTCCAGGTACGTAGCTTATCCGTGGAAGATGAGGTGATCTTGCGGGACCAACGTTGTCTCTTGGACCGGGAAGGAACTTAACATGATTTCTTTTCTTTTTCGGCGATTGCACGAGACGTATGTTGAGATCAGTCTTGTATTCGGAAAATGCGGCCCGCCAAATCCCAAATCCTCCCATGACGTTTGAAATTTCTGGAGAAGGACTGACTGCGACGGACTAACGTGATGGCCACGGAGAGTCGTGCGAGTATTGTGCACGGAAAGCGGTGGAATCCAGCGGATGCCAAGACTAAAAAAGGAGACATGACAGTGGACACTCAGCGGACATGAACCTAAAAGCTCAGGGGATGGTGGTACAGTATAGGAAAAGAAATCCGATCCTTGTGCTTGTGGGATCTCGTGGCAACGGTGATGAACAATCAATTTTCACGGCAGCTGGAGAGACGGACAGCAGCTCCGACGATCTGATCCCAATCGCTGTGCCTCCTGGGACGTAAAACCTCACGAAGAAGCTGGATTAAGAGTCAGGAAGATGTAAACTTACATACGATGGACGCGATGTGTGGGCTCATTCTCAGACATTTATGCCTTATTTTCCGGCTCACGGATACATTATTGTTCATACGATTGGCTCCAAAGGGCGATACTGTAGGATTGAGTGCTTCCACTCAACATGGAATATCACTTATGGGTACAGTAACTTGGTCCGTCGAAATCAACATGCAGGGCAACTGAAACGGAAAGTACGTGGTACGTAACAGCGCAAGCCGATATATATAGATGGTGGCTTCCGAGGTATATTTAGCATTGCGATCTCAGTTGAGTCAACAACGAGCCGACCATAACACGTTCGACATAACTTTTTTTTTTTTTTTTTTTTTTTTTTTTTGGAAAGCGCTTTATTCTTAGTGCTACATACGGTAAACTAAGAATAACTGCCAGTTAGCAGGAGACGGGAAGGCGTCAGCTCTTACTGGCACGCTGGGGCCGGCCCGAGGGCCGAGTGAGGAAAAATGCAATTGGACACGTCCCCGGTTAGGGGACAGTGTGGGACTCAGGACGTGCAGCCTTCGAGGGCAAGGCGTCAGGTTCTTCTACCCACTAAAACCTCACGAATGTGGACCCAGTTATGGGGTATTTCTGCTGATCTCTTGAGGACTGGTCCCCCAGGTTTCCTTTACTTGATTGTTTGTTTCACTTTATGTGTGCTTTAATTTTTCGGTTTTCATTACGGTGGTGTTGGTTTTATTTATTTATTTGCCTTAGCCATCTCGCCCTTACAATTTGGCAGGCCAGATGACTGGCCTGTTTCCTTATGGGGGCAGGGAGAGTTGGCGCGTGCAAACCGGGATGACGATGTCAAAGATTTCGTTCGGATTCGGGTTTGTCAGCATGGAGTTTGAACCTGTGAGTCGGAGTTTGAACATGTGTTCTGTTCGTGTTGAGGACAAAAGATGAGGGTTCGGGTTTTCAACTCCGCTCCCTTTCATGCTCGCGTGGTTTTCGTTTGGCAGTGGCACACATCACAGTGGGCTGTCGAGACTGGTTGGTGTCAAGCTTGGTGTTGTGTCTAGCATGGCGTGTTTGATCATTGTGTTGTAGCTGCGGTGTTGTGGTCTGGGTAATTGGGGTGGTGGGTCGTGTCTTACAGACAGCTTTGGTGGGCTGACAGGTGTATGGTTACACGTTTGATGATTGCTATCATCGGTCTATTGGTTGTTCGATAGAACATTATGGGGGGCCAGTGGTTAACGTAGGCGGGGTGACGGAGGCACTGGCATTGCACAGGCCTCCTGTTGTCACGTCCCCGTCTATCCTTGCCCACGGATCCATACCGTGGGAATCTCGCACCATGATGGTGGTTGCGGTTCAAGGAGCCCCCCGTTCGACATAACTTACTGTACACGTACTGTACGCCACATATCACGGCCATTTCCGATGGCATCTGTATCTCGATGAGCACATGGCATGGTTACACCACGGCCCACATTTCGACGGGCGTTGATCACAGTCATAGTGAATATGTCGCCAGCATGATAGTTTGCAGAACTTCGGTGCTCCCTCGGCTCGCATACCAAATCATCAACCGGACAGCGGCCCGACAAGGCCATCAGGAAATGACCAAAGAAGTGAGCACCACTATTCTCTCAGCATAAATGTGCCGCTCTGACTCTCCGTAGAATACAATGGACAAGGCGCGCCGAAAAATTGCGCTGAAAATGATATCAACCAATCGACGCACTGCGACGAAGGTACATAGGCTTACATGCTGGTCTGTGGGGATATGTCTCCAGAACGACCTTCGGCATCAGAGGACTAGCCCGTGCAGGGAAATCCGCACGAAAACCCAGGTCCCCTGTTGGGTGTTGGGGTCATATATTACAGATGCTTGATGTGGAACTCGCAAGGGCAGTGGCCGACCGAGGCCGAAGCGACATCTCAACGACAACCAGAGATTGGAAGTGTGTCGTGTGTCGTGATTCAAATTAACAACGGTTGCTTCTCAACGTCGCCGTTAGGAACCGGGGAGTGAGAACGATTCTGTATCTCCAACTGGGGGGTGAGTGAAAGCCCATTGGAAAGTAGGCGGATCAGTGAATCCCTTGAAGCGAGAATGGAAAGAAGTTCACGGCATTCCAGAATCGTGGATCGTCTTAGGTATGAGCGCATATGAGCTTCTGCAGATTCGGAACAGGCATGAACAACGGTACTATATGCGGCCCGCTGTGATTTCTTGATCTCGAATTACAGTAAGGTGAGAATAATATCACATTCGTTCCGCGAATCGCCGCATATACGTCCACCCACTGGCGCCCAGGATTGTTAGGGCCGTCCAAGAGCAGCAGGCTCTTCCATGGCTCCAGCGCTGGAAGCCGCTACGCGACCGTAAACCCACGGCCCCATGTGCTAAGGCCGCCCTGCGAGCCCGCCTCGTCGTTCTCCGCGAAATCCTCATCGTCTGTGCTGTGCAAGACCGAGTCGAGGTGTGGCGAGAGTTGTAGTTTTAGTGGAATGTTGTGGATCGTGAGATGAGCGAGCGAGCGCGACTTTATGGCTTCATATAGACTTTTCATAGCAGGTGCGACGGAGGACATCAATAATGCCTCAATCGTGTACTGTCCGTATGGCCTAGCTAAGGAGAGAGAAAAGGTAGATGAGCAGTGCGAGGGCGAATCAACGAACATAGGATACGCACATTTCAACGCAAACTCGTCCTTGAGCGCGCTCAAGACGTCGGACTCTTTCTCAACAAAGTTGGACACTTGCTCTTGAAGCAGCACCGCGGTGAGCGTAAAGGCGACCTGCTGATAAATGATATCGAAGTATCTGCCGATGTTCCCCGAAGCCATACATTCCTTCGAAAGAAAGGTCACGTGCCATTGACGAGGGAAATTGTGGCACGCCACGGCCGGGCGTGTTCTTTTCGTGTCCTCCTCTTCCATCCCCATGTCATGGGCCTACTTCAACTGAAACGTAAGGGTATTCGACGGCCGCACAAGGTCAAATCGCAGGTGACTTACATCCATATCGTTTTGTGACCCGAATTAACAATGTCCTCGCACATAGGTTGCTGGCAGTTTGGTAGGATTACCATCGCAACGTTTTACCATGGATTCACGCCTTGCGGACCCGATTCGATGAGATTATTTCGATGCGAAAGTGAACAGAACTTGAATCAACAAGGCGCACCACTTAATCCAAATAGTCTGGATATGTTGGATATTGGCACCTATGTTCTTCTTAGTGAGGGTGAGAACTAATCCATTTGTCCTTTTGTAGCCTTTAACAGTTTTTGCACAGGTGGTGATTTTATCTTTGTGGGTTTTGCTCTAGATATGCCACTCCGGCGAGAGTACTCGATCAATTATACTTATACATCACACGTATGCACGTAATCATTCATCTTTCTTTCTCCTGACCTGAATCGCAGTCGATGAATTTCGCGACACGCATCAGAAATCGCGACCGTCGGTGTTGCATTACGGGGAGAGAAGTTTTTGGCAACAATTTCACCGGCTTTGAAGCTGCTCATATTTTTCCTTCGGGCCAGACTAATGAGGTAGGTCGTATCCCCAGAAGTGTTTACGTGTTTCGCAATAAATTCGTAGTGGAACCGAAGGGATATGCAACGTTTCATAGCGGACCCCCTTGTTCCCGAAAATGACAAGACGAACTCAATTCAGCAAGGGTTTCTTTGTCTTGCCACAGAGCGTAGACTATTTGATGATTATCAAATTGGTGTCAATCCCGATGTGTGTTTTGCATATCAGCAGAGCCTAACTATTTATTGATTTCTTCGTCTAGGATGAATACCGAATCGCAATCCTAATGCCACGCCGGACGGGCGACAATTTTATGTTGCTGACGTCGAAGAACATTTCCGTCCCTCCGATGACTTACTGCGTGATCACTATCGTCAATGCGTACTCGCTTGCATGAAAGCCGCAGCTGGGCCTGTCCATTTGAGACGGTTCGATCCAGACATCAATCTCGGTCGGGTGGCTTTAACCTCGAGGAAGGAAGTTGGTGATCAGGTCCCGAGGCAAAGAGCAAATGGAAGTAGAGTTGGTTACTCGCCTTCACCGCACCTTAAGCTAAGTCCTCTGATGAACCGACTTATTTATTGGCTTGCTGTGCTTATTGTTCAACTAACGGCAACCAGCGATTGGGAGTGTCGTGTGTCGTGATTTAAATCAGCAACGGTTGTCTCTCAAAGTCGCGGTTAGGAACCGGGAAGTGAGAACGATTCTGTATCTCCATCTGGGGAATGAGTGAAAGTCCACTGGAAAGTAGGCGGATCAGTGATTCCCTTGAAGCGAGAGTGAAAAGAAGTTCACAACATTCCAGAATCGCGGATCTTCTCAGACCTTTGGCCATAATTATGAGCTTCTGCAGATTCGGAACAGGCATGAACAACGGTACTGTATGCTGCCCACGCAATAAGGTGTTGGAGTGCAATGGTCATTCCTCTTTCTGCTGTGATTTCGTGATCGTGATCTCGAATTACAGTAAGGTGAGAATAATGGTATGGTGATGTGAATACTGCTCCTGTTTACTCCAAAGCCGATGGTCGGCTGGGCCATGTGTAAACGGTACGTCCCACGATGGTCGGTGGGGTTCCACTGTAAAATGATTTCTTCATTTCTTCCAGCACGAAGCAACTAACAACCGATGCAGGCGTATTCATTACTAGTATGGCCACCTGCCGCCTGGATGGACAGACAGTAATACATCATCTTGAACCTATGACCAGAGAATATGCGTCGCCAACTCAAAATTTCTTATCGTTTCGGAATTCGAAGTTAAGATGGTCGTTTTTTTCCGAAGATCGTGGTGCGTGCGTGGTCCATGCTCTCTTCAGCTTTCACTCATCCTGACCAAGATCCTCTCATTGACCAAAACCCGACGATGTTAAGGTTACGCACATTTGGCCATGGCCGGTGAGACGATCTCTCGCTACTTCATTTCTCGCTTACTGTAGACCTTTCTGCTGCTAGCCTGCATGTTATCTCGTGGCGTATTCGCTATGATCCTAAATCTGTGCTTGCCCTTTCTGATCTACTGACCGTGACCGGCCCAAACTATCCGTAACGGTGCAGTCGCCTTTTTCTTCTTTCCTTCCACCCCATCGCCCCACTCCGATATCTCGCACACCAGGCCCGTACTTCTCACGTACAAGGTTTAAAACACAGCCTGTCTCCGCCTTCCGCAGATATTCGTCTAATACAGTACTCTACCCCACGTGTTCTCTGGTCTTCTTCAGCACGTTTTGGGCTGGAATCGCGTCCCTGAGACTTCCCCTCGGAGAAGATGGTGATCCCCCGTTGCATGCGCAGCATTCCTGAAAGAGCCTACACCGAGCCCAATTAGGCTGGCAGGTGAGGAAGTAAGTATCGTTTACGTTACCCTAGACAATGACAATGACAACATGGGATTACGCGAAGCTAGGATGATGGTTGTCTTAAGAAATCGATATTGTACTACAGAAACTGAGGGATACCTTTCTTTCTCTCCGTAACATCTGGGCTGCCACGCACTAACGCCAGAGGAATCTAGACTGCTATTATTATTTCATCTGTGCGGACCCTCCTCTTTTTATTCAGTGATAGCGATCTCACTCATGCTCACCCCCCAGCCCCTAGGAGATTGCCGGGGACCTCTCAGTTATACCCTCCCTCCCGTCCACTTCTAATTGTTATGTGACAGATGTGCGAGTGCATCTCACTGTTGATAAAGAGATGTGATGCTCCTGTTCTCCGAACAAAGCAGCACGGAATAATACGCCTCACTCAAATCAGGTAATGATGGGTAATGATGACGGTGGCTCATCGTTCTTCTTTCCCCTTGTGTTCAAAAGCAAACGGGGCGGCACGGCTAGCAGATCGGTGTGAGGATCCCATATCAGGTTTTCATTGGTTGCAATTGGATGTAGGATAAATTACCTCAGTCGGTCACGATTCGTCTTTGTTACGTACTATATTGACGGACGCCGCAACTGACGGGGAGATGACGGTGATTTGCGAATAAAAGCACCCGAGTTTTCAGAGTGGGGAGGCTGTCACGTATGTGATGGGAACAAGCATGGATGCGATGGAAATGAGCTCGTTAGTGATGCATCGTGATGTATAATATCGCTCCCTCCTTCCTCTCGGCATTTCTCCCGGCGAAGAGATGTTTAGTTCTCCCGCTCCAGAGTGAGAAAAAGGAAAGGAGAGAAGGGAAATCATCCCCGCCTTCTCTAAAAACTCTCAAAAGACGTCGGAACCGCATGGACTGCGCGCATGCTTCTGCTTCGTTTATAGGCCTCGTGCACAAAGTTCTTGACCATTCCTGCACAAGAAGGAATAGACAATACAGTACATCATGCATCATGCATCATGCCATGGCCATTACTGTATCGGTTGGGAACTGAGCTGAAACTTGAGGGATATGGGCACCTTAGAACTTACTGTAATTAAGTGTCCCTTTGATTCCTCTTATCACTTATCGCTCCGAACAATCGCACGGAAATAACGAGGAGAAAAATGCGTGGGAGTGAGACCTAGTCGCATCACCGAAGTACGGCTACAGTACATGTGTTTATGTATTGAGTTTGTCCAAATCATTAGCCATCTATCCAAGGCCGCATGGAAAGCTATCGAGGTAGAGGATCATTAATCACCAGTAGGGTAGTTTGCGGTACTAACCGTGAGATGATCACACATTGGCAGGACCGTATGGGTCTCGGAGCTTCCCCGTCACATTCGCGACCTCGTGCACCCAGGTGGGGTTATATAAATATACCTTAGGCGCGCGTTTCCGGCCTTGAATAGGGCCACGATTGCGAGTTACGGGTGCGCAAGCGCTTGTCAACGGGGGCACAGCGAACAGAAAGGGCAGTGGCTGAGCCAACGGAGTTTGGACTCCGTGAGACATTTTAACTATACTGGGAAGTTCGTCTGCCACACGCGTGTTAAGCGCTGGCCGCTTCGCCCGCTTCCAATCCTTCTGTACTGTATGCATGATGGCTTTTTCCATCCCTCATCTCAACTCGAGTCCACCTTCCTCGTATAGAGGCGCACATGGGTCCCGTATTTCTCCGCGACTGGGCAGGACGGGTAACATGACCATCAAACTCCGGCAGCAATCCAGCATAGTAGCCCATTTTGGCTCTTGTTCTTTTCATTTCACACTTTCACGGTCTTCTCAGTCCCTTCGTTGCAATGGAATATTGCGTGGAAACGGCGCGGAGTACCATGGGGGAAAAATTCCGGCTGGTGCCGATCTTTCAGGTTTGGCAATCGCGACGTCGGTTAGATCTAATCGGGATTCATGGACCATTACCAGCTAGTCGGCGGAGTGAGTATATGCACCTCCGAATTGTTCGCTCGCTACTGAGATGGCTACCCATATGGCTTCGTTTTCCCTTTTGCATATAAATCTCGTAACCCATCAACCCATACCCGATCTACATCCCCCCCTCTCCTCCCTTCTACACGGGTCGAACCTGACCAGACTACTAGTTGTGCCTGCTCCTCGTAGCGACCTCCAGCTAGCTAGCTATGTCCGCCTCCGCCTCCAACTCACTAGTAGATGAAGAAAAGAAGTCCATCGGGTTCGATAAGAGTAGCACGGACCATTTTGGTGGTGGCCTGGTCAGTAAATGTTTTTTCGCTTATCTCCTCTCGCCCTGGGGTTTGCAAAGTAGACGTGCCTGACACGTTCTGTCGGAAAACAAGCAGCACGATGAGAACATTGCTATCGATGACTACGACGACCCAAACTTTGACCCACGGCCTTTACGCTCGAGGATGAATCCCCATATCCAGAGGTCCGTTCCGCGGTTTCCAACACAGACGATCCCTCGATGCCGTTGTCCACCCTCCGTGCATGGGTAGTCGGCCTCGCCTGGGCCATCATCATCCCCGGCGTGAACCAATTCTTTTTCTTCAGATACCCCGCCGTCGGCATTAGTCCGGTTCGTGGAATTTTGTTTTTGGTGGGGGCCCCGTTGCTGAATCGAGTCCTTCGAGGAAAGATTGTCTCCCTGGTGTTGACTTTCCCTATGTGCAAAGCTTGGGCTCGTTATCTGCCGAACGTTTCCATCTTTGGCGTCCCGCTTAATCCTGGGCCATTCAACATTAAGGAGCATGTCCTTATCACCATCATGGCTGGGGTTGGAGCTGGATCTGCATACGCCGTGAGTGTCACCCCCAACTGAACTTGACGAATATGTCACCGTCATGTCCAAAGTTCTTACACCATACCTCAGACCGATATAATCGCCGTCCAGAAAGTATTTTACAATCAGCACGCTCCGTTTGGCTGTGAGTTTTCGGTCATCCTTTCGTTTATTGGATTGGGTTTACCGAACTGTAAAACAGATCAGTGGATGCTAGTCATGTCGACTCAGTTGATTGGCTTTTCGATCGGTGGTTTTTGCAAGCGCTTCCTCGTCGCACCGCCATCCATGATCTGGCCTGCAAATCTTGTAACGGCCGCGCTTTTCAATACGCTGCACTCCCAGGAGACCTCGGGCATGCAGGGCCGCGGCGGCATGTCCCGCGGGCGCTTTTTTCTCATCGTCTTCGTCGCCTACTTCTTTTACAGTCAGTTCTTTTTGCCTTGGAAACTGACCCGTTGCCCGCGGCCCTAATTTGCTGTTATTGTTTCTAGACTTCTTGCCCTCTTATCTCTTCACTGCTCTCTCGAGCTTTTCATGGGTTTGCTGGATAGCTCCAAAAAACGCCACGGTCAACCAGCTCTTTGGGACTACACATGGTCTTGCCATGGGTATTCTCACCTTCGACTGGGGCCAAATCTCTTACAACGGCTCCCCTCTTCCCGTCCCTTGGTGGGCCGCGGCAAATGTTGGCGTCACCGTCGCATTTTTCTACTGGTTCCTCGTTCCCATTCTCTATGTGAGACCGCCTTGTTTTACCCCTTCGCGTTTCTTGTTTATCTGAGTATCGGTTTTTTTAGTACACCAACGTTTGGTACAGCGCTTACCTTCCCATGGTGTCCTCACACTCCTTTGATAACACGGGGAAGGGATACAACGTCTCAAAAATCATCAACGCCGACTCCTCATTCAACATCGAGGCTTACCGGGCCTACAGCCCCCTCTTCCTTTCCGTATCATTCGCCATTGCCTACGGGCTCTCGTTCGCGTCCATCACCGCAACCCTTAGCCACACATACCTTTACTACCGCAAACAGATTTGGACTCAGTCTCGTCGCTCACTTTCCGAACAGCCTGATATCCATGCCCGACTCATGTCCGTGTACAAAGAGGTCCCAGATTGGTGGTACTTGACAATATTCGGTTCGTGCCATATATTTCTGACGCTGTAACAAGAGGCCTGATAGCCTCTCAGTGCTTATGTTCGTGTTCGGTGTCATTGCTATCGAGGTGTGGAAAACGGAACTCCCTGTATGGGGATTCGTCCTCGCCCTCTTGATCTGTATGTTTTGCCTCACTTTGTTCTGTGCTTTCTTCCCGAGTTTAACATTCGCTGTGTATTTCAGCATTCGTGTATACTATCCCTATTGGTGTGATCCAAGCCATTACGAACCAGCAAGTTGGGCTCAATGTCATCACGGAGCTGATCATCGGATACGCCCTTCCTGGCCGTCCGATTGCGATGATGTTGTTCAAGACTTGGGGTTATATTACCATGGTGCAGGCGCTGCAATTTGCGTCCGATTTCAAGCTGGGCCACTACATGAAGATCGCGCATCGCCCGATGTTCTTCTGTCAGGTCGTCGCTACTGTCGTCGCTGGCACCGTGCAGCTCGGCGTGCAAGCGTGGATGTTCTCCAATATCGAGGATCTCTGCACCCCAACACAAAAAGACGGCTTCATTTGCCCATCGACCACCGTGTTCGGTACCGCATCAATTGTTGTAAGTTTTGTTGTGCTTCTGCATACTTTTTAATTTCCGTTGCTCACTGCCTGTTGTCTATGTTGTAGTGGGGTGTCATTGGACCACAGCGTCTGTTCTCGCACGGTCAGCTCTACTACGGCCTCGTCTTCTTCTTCCTTGCCGGTGCCATTGCACCATTATTCCAGTGGACTTTACACAAGAAGTTCAAGATCGGTTTCCTCAAATATCTCAACTTCCCGCTCATCTTCACCAGCACGGGCAACCTTCCCCCTGCAACCCCTCTTAACTTCGTGCCCTGGGTGTTGATCTGTTTTATCTTTAATTATGTCATCCGTCGGCGCCACTTTGCCTGGTGGTCCAAGTATAACTGTGAGTTGTCTCATGATAAAGCTATCGGGTGGACTTTTTTCTGATGTCTGATGGGACTTGGATTCATTTAGATGTGTTGTCTGCTGGATTGGATGCAGGTTATGCGGTCGGTGTCCTCCTTATTTTCTTTGCCCTGCAATACCCGAAGAATGGCACGATTGGCCTGAACACCGTTCAGGCATGGTGGGGTAATACCGTTTACACGAATACAGCCGACTTTACGGGAGTGCCCCTTAAGAGCCTTCCGGCCAGCGGAAAGTTCGGTCCGTCAAGTTGGTAAACACTGTTGTGTATGTAGAGCATAGCAAATTCAAAGCTACAGTATGTATCCGCCTTCATCCCACTGCACGCATGGGTTCGATTGTCTTTGTACAAGGGATTTAGCGAACCCGACGTGCATTTTGCACGGCATTATTATTTATGGGTATTTGTACGTTATATTATCGGGACAGCTCACTTCACTTTCGTTACCACACTTACTTTCTCACAATGTCACCCTCACTATCAGCAGTGTCAATTAGCCTAGCTAGAACGAGTGTACCTATATACAGGACCCTCCATGTGCGTGTGGCGTAGCGGTGGGACAGGGTGGCGTTGGATGCGCCGCTGCCACGCCGCCTTGACAGGTACTGTAAATCCCCTTTTGTTGTGTGCCGAGGATCAAATCGATCAAATTTTGTCGTTAATTTATGTCGTACTATCTATATAAGGTGCAGTGATGACTGATGATGGAAACGGAAACGGGGCACTTGCACGCCACTTTTATTTGTTCAGGGTTGCCAGTGACACTCAGCGTCGAACGACAGTATCTACGGCATTTGGCATACTTGCATCAAATCACATACGAATGCAATATATATATTTCTTAGTGGTGCTAGTGACCCGTCAAAAAACACGAATAATAAGTACAAATGTGGTATCAAAATCAAATCAAATCAATTTTCACTCGAGAGAAGTCGATGTGGCCCTGGGCCGGAGCCAGATCGATCTCACATTTGTACGTCGCTTACTACAGTAATACTGGCTGGCTAGGCTACAATTTTTTTGGGCCAGTCACTCGAGCCCGCGGGGGCAATGGCATGCTCTTGGAGCTATATACTGTAAGTTAAGAACGCCACCGCAGATTTCCCTCATCATCGCCTCGATTAACTACTGTACTAACGCATTACAGTACAGTATTATCTACGGACTAGCACGAGTTGACTTTAAAATAGTACTATAATAGTAAAAATGGAATAGTTCCATTCCTGTCATCAATAATAATAAATGGAAACTCGACCGTCGCTTGAACCGCTTTTGTCCTCGTTGCGCCCGTTGACCTTAAAATCTGTTGGTGATCCGGCGTGTGCATGTGCTCAGAACCCCAATTCAAGTTCAGGAACTTGAAGGGACCCCAGCTTCGGGGGGGGGGGGGGGGATGCTATGCCCAAGTCCTGATACGTGTCACAGTTCTCTCGAGTTGAGTCCGAAGTCGAGTCGAGCTCGAGTCTGGACTGCGATCCATCCAGTGATTCATCGGGTCGCGTCGTGCTGGTCGGCAAACGAAAGGTCAAGTCTCCGACTTGAGACTCACTCGAGACGTCGAGATCCGAACTCTCCTCCGGAGTAGTCTTTCGCCAATTCGCCTCGCGTGACGCACGCACGCACGCACGCACGCATTTCTTTTCTAAGTTTGGAGAAAGAGAGACCGAGGTCCCGGCTGGGGCGGCGTCAGTCCAGCAAGTCAGTGCTATATAAGTTACTATAATCAGTGTGGCAGTGCCGCTGCGGCTTTTGCGCGTCAATCTTGTTTTGTTGTTTTCAGAAAACCCTACGGTACAGTACTGCTGGTACTGTACGGAAACTTGCTTCCTGTACTGTATCATATATGAGAGATACGGGTGGGGCGGCGTCGCGAGCCGAGAGTCGTCAGAAAGCAAAACAAGCCAAAAAGAAAAGAAAAAAGAATCACAGTTCTTGTTGTTCTTTTTTCTTCTTTGGAGCTTTGGAGTACTGTATCGTAGTATCGGCCCCTATCGGTATCTTGTGAAACTTGTCCACGCCGTCACGGTGGTGGGCGCCGGGCCCGGGCCACATTCAAGTTTTGTTCATACACATTAGCCTTGGGTTTCTTTTTAGGTTTTGATGTCGGATTCTAATGTGCTCCGACCCGAGCCATTAGCACCGATCGATCGATGGAGGTTGGTGGCAACTGCGACTAACTGTGTAAGTGTGTTGTGTAAATTGACTGACAGTCATCACATGATGGCAACAGTACGTGTTATGAGGCGCAGCGCCACCCGGGCCGAACGAAACTCGCTTGGACTTCGATCTCTCTCTCCCTTCACGGTCAATCAAACGATGGATACAGTATATATTACTTGTTTGCCGGCAAAGTTCCAAAATTTCAAATGGTTGGGATCAATCTGTACGGCACAGTATACATCACAGAGATCAGGTGCCTGAGTGGGTTTTTGTTCTCGTTTATAGATTCAAATAAGTATGTTACTTGAGCCCGATTTCTGTACTGTACTGTATGAGTATGATCATCAGATACTACCCGCCAAACATATACTGTAGTACGATAAACATTCTTTTGTAATTGCATCAAAACTATGCCGCGCCTTCCAAGGTTTGATATCTCCATTCTCATTAGTGTGGAATTTACAACGGGAATTGAAACCAGACCTCCCAAGCTTTGCCCACTTTTGACCCTTTATTGCGAAGATGATGAATTGACTGTCATTTTACCTGGCTGAGAAACGGAAACTCAGGGTTGTTTCCGGCGAGAATAATCACAGTGATCATGCGAGCGGTAAGAGAAGCTCCCAAGCCTGATGAGGGCTGTTCCACTGCCGTGGAAAATTTTGAATTTCCCACACACAAACGTATCTACTATATCAATCATCATCGACCCGTTGACATTGACATTGACGACCCTATTTACGAATCACAAGCATCCAATAAAAATAATAAGAAACTTGATATTGTGTGTGCTCTAAAGAAAGGTATGTCACCAGACCCGGGGTATCAAAAAAAAAGCAACAGCAGAAAAAAGTAAAAAGTAATGGTGGATGTATTTACGTGTGGTTTGTGAAATTGAGCCGAGCAGGGGTAGGTGCCAGGCCTGTCACCGTCGTGATTTCAATGTTCGTTACTTTGTCGTGATCCGATCCATACGTATCCTGGCCGGGATCTTGCATGCAATTGCAAGTCTTCGCTGGGAGAGGGTCGTCGATCCTTCCGCACGCGTATAGATCTTCTTTTTTCAGCGCTTCATGCAGGCAGGCATTACCTGCACTTGAACCTGCATCGCCGCAAGCTCCCCCTCTTTTTATCTTACGAATCGAACCATCCAGCATGCGCTATCTCCTCTCCCAAACCGTCCCAAGTTCGTCGGCGCGCCTTTCGTCCAGCCAGTTCCGTGGCGAACCTATGCAGTTCAAATTAGTTATCCAAACTCTTGAACCCATTCGACCGTCGAAGAAAGGAGAGGGGACCCAGAGGCAGCATACAGTGACACGACTTACCTCAAACATTCATCCAACTTCCATCGCCCACCTTCGCTTCGCGATGCTTCCGCCGCGCCAGAACCGGACTGACCAGGCGCGTATGGCGCACCTGGCAGTAGCCGTTTGCTGAGGGCGTATATCATTCCAGCGATGAACGCGTCCTGCGCCCCAATATCTTCCGCGCGCTGGGTCTGCGCCTGCGTATTTTGTTGTTGTGGTTGCGGTTGTTGCGCCTGTGTCTGCGGTGTCTGTGGTGGACCCGGATGCCCAGACTGTTGTCCCCGCGCTTGCGCAGACGTTGTACTTGGACCATGCGCCGCCCGCGACCCATTACTCGAATCTCCCGCAATCTCAGTGCCATCCGAATCATCCCCCGAGTCGTCCGCTTGCGGTTCAGCCTCAGCACTTACAGCCGCGGAAACGGAATGGGAGAGGTCAGAGCGACCGGATAGCTGTCTGAGCTGAGATGCAGAATAGGCGCTGCTTCCATGACTACTGTCGTGACCTGCCGCCCAAAATCCACTCCCACTGCGCACGCTTTGAGCCTCCACTACACCGTTATGTACGCGGAGGTGGCGTAATCCGGATGGGGTGGTGGGGGTAATTGAGGAGGAGGACGTGTCGGCTACAGGAGCAGGCGGTGCAGTCCACCCAGAGGACTGGAAGTACTCCCGCGTCGGGACGGAGAGCGCTGCTGCGCCATCGGCACCCCAGTAGGCGACGAGCAGGGCGTGGGGCGGCGCGAGACGCGTAAGCGCGAGCAAGAAGGCACGAGGTGCGCTGGCATATGCGGGGGATTGTGCTTGAGCGTAGTGTCGGTTGAGGAAGACTACGTCGGCGTGAGGGATTAGCTGTTCAGGTGTGGATCATATCGTCAGGAGGGAGTTACGCGAAAGAATTAATAAGGTGCGCACCGCCTCGATTCCTTGCCTTGCACGACGACCGACGTCTACACTGAATACACATTGTGAACGCCAGCGACGCTCGCGCGCCAGACCATCCAGTCCTTGGATATTGTTTAACGTTGTCTTGACGGACCGACCTTCAAAATGTATCCATCGAATGGTGCGCTAATTATTGGCGATGGTGGGGGTGAGGAAAGCGGTGGAGACGCCAGGGGTAACTCTGGAGAGGGGTAGTGCTCAGGGACGAGCAACGGTCCCAGAAGAGAGACAAATTCCTCGTGAGGAATGTCTGGAAGCGGATTATGGTTGATAACTGACTGGTTATTCGAGTCACCTGAAGGACAGAGATGAGTTTCCCTCTCACTGCGCACATGAAAAATATGGTCACGGAACAGCAATGCATAGCATGGCTCCCCGCGAGTCCGGACTCAATCAAGACACCAGCGCCGTCTCTGCGACGTATATGTCCGGTAAAATGCTTCGAAGGGGGACACTTACCAGCATGCAGAACCCAAGCAGCCGGAACACCGGCACCTTCCCAGACTTTGCAATACCGCGTGCTAACGCCTTCAGCTTCAAGCTCACGCGCAACTGCACGGGCTTCCTGTGCGCCGCCCAGACTCGCAACCAGCCAGCACTTATCCACGTGCAGTTGAGAGAGGACGGAGAGGACGGCGGGTGCGCTGCCTCCGCGACTACGCGCATATTCGTGAGCGCGTACGGTCTGTGTTGGGCCTGGGTGTGTGGGGAGGGAGAGCGTATGGGTCAAGAAGAGTGTCCCTGCAGCGACGACGCGTAGAGAACGCGCAGAGGGCGAGAGAGTCGGTGTCGGGGAAGGACGTAGGCGAGACATGAGCAGCGGAAAGCAGCAGCCTTCACTCTGTATCGACGGTCTTGGCGGCGGCGGCAACTCGGCCTCCGGCGTGCACTCCTCCTCTTCTTCGGCAATCGGCGCCAATTTTAGCATGTGCGGGCCGAAACCTGCTCAGACTATCGAGGTCGACTTTGTGTTTCTGTCCAATGTAAGGGCCATTTACTTGGCCTCTTACACTGTTTTCTTGCAGTGGAGATTTCTATCAAAGAGACTGTAGGTCCTGAACTAGCCTTTTTTTTACCGATACAACCGACGGTTACGACCGGCATGTTGTGGGAAAAGCAGGGGTCAGGTTTGGAGAAGCCATCGAGGTCGATGGCAACCGTAGCGAACGAAGTTCAACGAACGTGGGACAGAGCTACGACGATGATTTCAGTCCATATGCTATCACTGATGGACAGAACAGTTTCAACGCGTTCTTTACAGATATTTGAAGGATCCTGTAGATGACCGTGGAATCCGACGTAAGTTCACGCGTTCTATCGTAGTAGTGTGGTAACCCTAGGGCGTAGAGTAGGCTGTAATGGGAGAAATCCAGGTACGAGGAAGGGGATGAAAATACGAGTACAGTACGTGATGATGTGAGCGTTCGGCAGTTGTCTTGTCTGTTCACAACATAGTATCGTCTTGCTGCACAATGCCTAGCCACTCGCAATGTACCACAGCGAACGCGACTGCAGCTGAATGGGTCGTGTTTAATGACTCTCGGACCCGTACGGCAGAGCTTGGTTTCTGACGGGCGTCGATAAATGGGTGAATGCGGTGCCATCATCGCAAGCAGCGAAAATATGTGAGCTTCTTCAGCTCGGATACATACTGTACCAGCTTTGCGTGATTCTCCGTCACGTAATTGCAGTTTCATGGTGCTTCGTTCATTTATTGTGCCACTCTGATCCCATGTGAGTCTTGGGCATAATTTGGGAGGCGCAGGAAACCGGGTAGCGTCATGCGAATTGCCCGTAGTGTGCGGCATTTGGCAGCGCATCTCGTGTTCAAAAAGAGGGGGGGAAGGATGAAATATCGATGAATAACGGGAGCAGCCGGCGGTTTCGCTTAACTTATAAGGTTGTAATGCGGAGTCCCCTCCACTATACTTCCAACATGACAAAAGTTCGCTTGCACAACGTGGCAATTGAACCTGGACTCGGATAAACATAACCTGTACAGTATCTTCATAATTGACAGTTTGCGCGCCAATCTATCACGCTATATCACGTCTTACCGGACAGTTTCC
>WTXE01000423.1:0-19542 GCA_022496225.1 Russula aff. rugulosa BPL654 | reverse complement strand
CCATATATATCTCTTCTTGGAGTGGGGCGTTTAGGTATGCGTTTTTGACGTCGATGTGGCGTAGTTCGTAGTCGTTAATCGTGGCGATGCATAGGACGGAGCGGATGGAGTCCCAGCGGGCGACAGGTGCGAATGTGAAGGTGAAGTCTTGGCCGAATATTTGTGTGAATCCTTTGGCAACTAGCCGGCCTTTGAACCGAGAGATTTGGCCGTTTTGATCTCGTTTGATGCGAAGTACCCATTTGCATTGTACTGCTTTTCTACCCGGGGGGAGTTCAGCAACTTCTTCATACACACCTTTTGCTTTGAGGGCTTCGAGTTCCTCATGCATTGCAGCTAACCATTCGTTCCAATATTTAGATCGTTGGGCATGGCGGACGGTGGGTGGGTCTTGTTCTTCACTGTTGTTTGTATTGGAGGTGTTGATGAGGATGTTGTCGAGGATGAGGTCAGCGTTGAGGACGTTGCCGACGATGTCGTGCATCGAGGAGGTCCGTTGGGCAGGGGGATTGTAAGTTCTTCGTCGTCGAGTGCAAGGAGTTGATCAACGATGATGTTTGAGGGAACGAAGTCTGTGTATTTTGATGGTAGATGTGTGTTTCGTCGTGGACGAATTTGTGTATTTGTTTGTGTGTGGCCACTTTCGAAATTTGTATGATCAGGAGATTTTTGAGAGTTTGTGTGATCGGAAGATCTTTGAGGATTTGTGTGATCAAGTGCTGTTTGGGAATTTGTGTGATCAGGAGATCTTTGAGAATTTGTGTGATCAAGAGATCTTTGAGATGTGGTGTGATTTGGATCACTCATGTACGATGGGGAGTGTTCTTGAGTTTCGGATTGTAATCGATCGGGGAAATCGATGCCTTCCCATAGTGGGAGGTAGTCGGGTGAAATATTTGGGGAGGCGGTTTGTACGGGAGGTCATGGAAGATGATATCTCGTCTGACTTTGAGCGTTCCGCCGTGATTGTCTTGGTTGGTTACCCAGATAAGGTAGCCTTTGGAGTCTTTAGCGTAACCCACGAAGCGTCCTGACTCACCACGGGGTTCAAATTTGCTTTGGTGATTTGTGATGATGCGTGTGGTGCATTGTGCTCCGAAGGGTCGGAGATGCGAGAGGTTCGGGCGATGTTGGAACCATAGTTGGAAGGGTGTGACGTTGGTGGGGAGAGATGAGTGGGGGACGCGTTGTTTTATGTGTGCGGCAGTTAAGACGGCGAAGGGCCAAAAGTAGTCCCTTAGGTTGGCGTCGATGAGCATGGCACGGGCCATGCTGCAGATGGTGAGGTTGGTGCGTTCGGCGACGCCGTTTTGGGGAGGGGAATCAGGTACCGTTTTTTCGTATGTGATTCCTTGTGTTTTGCAATAGCTTTGCATTTGGCCTTGTATGAGTTCGGGTGCGTTGTCGACGCGAAGGAGTTTGATGCTTTCGCCGGTGAACTTTTCGGCGGTGGTTTTGAATTGGATGAATAGTGATAGGGCTTCGCTACGGTTTTTCATGAGGAAGAGTGAGATGAATCTGGAGTAGCAGTCGATAAAGAGGATGTAGTATTGAAAATTGCCGTAGGAGGGTGGGAGGGGGCCGCAGATGTCGCAATGGATTCGTTGAAGGAGGCGGGTGGCTTTGTGAGTGGCCAGTTTGGGGAAGGGGGAGCGGCGGATGTTGGCACGGGCGCATACTTCGCAAGGGGGGTGGTCTGAGTTGTCGGCAGGTGCACCGTCAGTGGCAGAGTGGAGTCCTTTTACGCCTATGTGCCCCATTAGGCGGTGCAAAAAGCCGGGCTGGTTTGTGAGGAGGAGATTTTGGGGCCATCCGCGATGTGAGAGGGAGCGGCGTGATGCGAGATTCAGGGTGGTTCGGGTTGGTTGTGCGATGTTGATGTCGAGGCGGTACATGTCGTTTACGACGGTACCGCGGACAATGATTTGGTTGTTGACTGAGAGTGTGATGCAGTTGTTGCCGAGTGTGGAGATGACACCGGCTTTGTCGAGTTGGACACCGCTGATTAGATTGGAGCGAGCGGCGGGCTCTGCATGCAAAGCAGAGTATTCGGACCAGAAATACTTGTGGAATACTCTGACATAAGTTTAAGTTTCCTTTTGAGTTTTTATGTGTAAAATACTTAAAAAAAATACTTAAAGTTTTCCAAACAGAAAAAAATACTCAAAAAGAATACTTTGAGTATTCCAGGTGGAAAACTGAAATAGGCTGGTTGTCACCCTCCTTTCCACAGTGACAACCAGCATATTTCAGTTTTCCACCTGGAATACTCAAAGTATTCTTTTTGAGTATTTTTTTCTGTTTGGAAAACTTTAAGTATTTTTTTTAAGTATTTTACACATAAAAACTCAAAAGGAAACTTAAACTTATGTCAGAGTATTCCACGAGTATTTCCAGTCCGAAAACTCTGCTTTGCATGCAGAGGGGGATGTGGAGGACGTTGTGGAGGAGGATGGTGCGATTTTGGTGTGGATATTGGCTTTCGAGTTGGACGGTACCTCGTCTGATGGCGAGAGCTGAGAGGTTTTGGCCAAAGCCTTTTATGGTGAGGAGGGGGATATTCTCGTATTGTTCGAAGATGGAGCGGTCGTGGAAGACGTGGCGATTGGCTCCAGAGTCGTAGTTGCATGAGTTGTCGCAGAGGAGAGTGTTGTTTAGAATGGGGAGTGTTGTTTGGATGTTGTCGTCGTTGAGTTGGGTGGACCAGGCGTGGAAAGTCTGTCCAGATTCTAGGGTGGAATTGGCTTGAGAGTTGTCGTCGAGGGTGACGATGTGGGCGGTGGTGGATCGATCGAGGGAGTTGTCTGAGGTGTAAGTTTGATTGATTGAGGCTCTTTGCAAGCGAGTATGAGCAGGGTGTGACTTTGGAGGAATGTTATTATCCTTGGATCGTTGGTTTTCGGGGAGGTGAATATTCCAAGGTCCACGCCACCATTTGCTGTATTGGCCTTCCTTTGCTCCTTTGTATGCGATGCATTCGTTGGTGTCGTGGCCGTTGCGGTATCCGCAATGCGGGTTGTTGCACCGTAGGTTGGCTTTGTCTGAGTTGGTTGGGCGAGGCCGTTTAGCAGGTGATGTGGAGGTGGCGATGAGATCGGTGGTGCACGGGCGTTTGGCGATGGCGGAGCGTCTTTGTGCTTCATGGCGTGCCGAGAATATGTGGGAGGTGGTTTGATAGTCGTCCCTGTGTTTGATCCAATATTCCTCTCGGATCGATGTGGTGAGTGTTGAGGAATCTACGGGGAGTGCTTGCGCGTCGCACTCTCGTACCTTGGAGCGTAGAGTGGAGAGGAAGTCTCTCCAACTGTCATCTTGGGGCATGAGATCTAGAACTGTAAGAGCATAGTCATGGTCAGACAGACGTTCAGGGTCAAGATCACAGAGGGAATTATAGAGTCGTTGCATGTCGTCAAGCCATTTGGAGATGTTCATATTGGTGGTGCAGCGATAGGTTGTAAGTTGGCCTCTTATTGTGGAGGCGCGAAGGGAGTTGCGAGGTTGGTAGACGGATCGAAGAGCCTCCCATGCTTTCTTCGCGTATTTTGTGCGTTTGACGAGGTGCAGCCGGCTTGCGGGAACGGCGGCGACGATTCGCGTGAGGGCGGTTTTGTTACCTTTTGTCCAGGGTGCAGCAGCTGCAACCGCTTGGTGGTGCTCATCGTCGTTGCCTGGGATGTTGATGGTTCTGAGAACACTGTCCTCATCGGGGCCGTGATGAGTGACTGGTTGGCGAAGGGGGGGAATAAATGGGGGTTCCGAGTCGGGTCCCTGGATGTACTTGAGGAGGTCCCAGTCGTCTAGTTTCAGAGAGGATTTGGTTTCCCATTCGCCGTAGTTGTTGTTGACGCCATCGTCTTTGAGCTTTGGGAGCTCTGTGCGTCCATTGTTGTCGTCGTTGCTCATGTTGGTGGGCGTGCGATGAGGGGATATGTGATGAGATGTGGCTTTGATATGATGTTGGACGTGTGTGTTTTGACGTAACGCTTAGACAGGGCCCATAACCTGTCACGATAAGATCGATCTGGTGTGATGGAAGAACTGATATATAAGCGTGACAAAATAGAAATGACAGAACTACTAGCCTGGTGTGATGGGAGAACTGATAAGGTCCTCTCCCCACACCAGGGTCGACTAAATACATGTAGAAGATAGGGACTAGGGGACAGGAGAGGAGATAATATGCAAAAATAGGGATAGAATGTAATGTAGTGGAGACGGTGCGAGTCGGAGGCCGCGGTGGATAAGCGTGTGTCGGAGACAATGCGAGCGGGTCGGAAGTCTGAACAGGGGTGCTCTGAGATCAGCCCCTGACACCTTGTGTGTGAAGCAACATTGCATTGGTGCCTTGTCTCATATGATAAGGTCATCAGCATATAACAGCTCTGCATGTCTGTTTTCTTTTAGGATATTGTATAGGGAATCTGTGTTAAGGTTATCAATTGGTATGTGAAAAGTAGAGTAAGCCATGCACTTGCTGGGAAGGAGAAGTGCTGCAATACCACTGGAAGCAATACACAGAATGATCTTGCCCATCTAGCAAAGACAATGACAAATTGTTTTGTAAACATATGTTTTTCCAGTTCCATCAGCACCACTGAGGAAGAAAATGCCACTGAGGCCTTGAATAATACTGTTAATGGTTTTTTAATATACTTAAAACTCTTCTGACACAGTCTGAATATTGTCCATATGTTGTTGGAAAGACTGCAGTTTGGTGTCAAAGTCATAATTGACCTGATCTATAATTAGTTGATTCCCATTTAGGTATCATTAGCAAAAGATCCATCTGCTTTAACCCTCTTGATTTAGTTTGAAATGGTGAAACACAAGATTATTGCAGGTTCTATGTATTCATGATGCATGTCATGTGTGTGCCTGACCCTTGCTCTCTTATCAATAGCATTTACCCCAACATTGATAAAGTTATACTGCCACCATTTTATTTCCTTAACCATATCATTAAGAGCTCTGAGAAATGCTAATGCTAATGATTTAAACACTGTAATTCTCAGCCGCTTTCCTGGGCCAAAGTCTACATTTTTCAGTGCCAACTCTGTTGAGTCTGAGTCAGGAGTCAACTCAAATACTGAATACATCCCCATTAAGTTCCTACAGTCATTGATGCATCGAAACTTCCTCCTGGAGAACTTCATCTCAAACACTCATTCTACTCTGGAACTGAGCCCCAGCTCAAAGCCTTTGCAATGGCACATGCCTCATTTTACTGAATGAAACCTGACATGTTCTTGAGGTTAAGATTCTTGGTGGACAGCATAATAGTGAAGTTGCACTCATTTCACACATTTTGCTTATTCCTTTCACACAACCTGAAATGACTTTTTGTCTACACCACTGTCAGTTTCCTGTCCATCTTGTGTTTGTGCTGACCATTAACAAGGCATAGAGGCGATCTGTTTGCCATGTAGGTGTTGATTTGCATGAACCTGTGTTTTGCCATGGACAACTGTACATTGCACTGTTGCATGCAACTTCTCACAAGTGTGTCAAGATCCTCTTTCTGTCCACAATAACAGATGCCTGTATATGCAATGTGATATACCTGGAAATCTTTCAAATGCTTAAAATATGTATTAAATGATGTATTTTCTACTCTCTTAGTACAATACAGTTTTCAAACATGATCAGTGTTGTTCTTCATCACATCATTATCCTCAGATTAGTAAATGATTGCATTTTGAGCTTGACTGGTTTGATCAGCAAGCAATGCAGAGTCAGACTTCAAGCTTCAATACTACTTGGTCTTACACAACTTCTTACACAACTGGTGTGACACCACCACTCCAGACAGCTGATCATTGCCCACACCTCAGCTTTGTCAGCCCAAGGCCAGCCCATGCTATAAGCACTAGCAGAAGCTGCAGTACAGAATTTTGACATACCATATGGATTTTTTGACATTTCATGTAAAGAACAGGGAAATCAATGAATATCATGAAATTTCCTGCACTATGAGTTCAATATAAATTATCTGAAATTTTCAGTTATGGTGTTCATGAATAGCATATTTATTTTTGATTTTTCTTGGCCATGCAAAATACCCACACTGTGCATGAAAATTTACTGGTTCACTCTGCTGAGCATCTTCGATTCCTACCAGCTCTCTTTTCTACACCACCTCAGTCACTTGTTGCTTTGTGCTCAGGCTCACACTGTGCATTTGCTTGTGTCTTTAAGTGCATATAATAGTCAAATCCCCACTTACTCCTGTTATGTGACTATTCCACAATTGGAGCCATGAAAGATGCTTGGTGACAGTAAAAATGATAAGACTAGTAGCACACAAATTAAACCCTGTGACTGTTCCCAGCTTGTCTGAATAGGCCCATATTCACTCATCTTTGTCACACTCATGGAGACAGGAAGGGCACCCTGACTGGTAATTTGGACAATTGTCAGACACCAAACAAGGCATTAACACAAGTTACACAACCATCACATTACACAACTGGGGTTTTCACTAGTACTTCCTTTCCTTGCTTATACATTCTGGCAATGGCCTCTTCTATACATGACAACAATCACCTTTATCTGCTATCTGTGTCATGACACAACAGTTTGGGGAAAGAAAGAGTAAGGAAGAGTAGGAGAAAGCAAGGCACATCAACAACCTTTAAAGCTTTCCAATCATTGCTTTTTATGATTGGCTGTCTCTATTCTTAAGGAGTTAATTAAAGTGACTATCATACATTAGACAAACCTCTCTCAGTCAACATGGTGCTTGCATATGCTCCACTCCTGTCTATAATCACCCACTCTTTGCATCTTGGCTCCGTCTACACATGGCCAACCACTGACCTGATCATTGTTGCTCCTATGAACTTCAATCTGTGAAGGACTTTGTAAGTAACTGTTGTCTTTGTTGCATCATTCCCTCTTGTATTTCTACAGGGTGAGAACAGAGCCAGAATGTAATGCTCTCTGGCTAGTGTCCACGAGGAAGGGGAGAAGTGGCACATGCAGAATGACATTCAGTCTACTAATCCTTTGCTTGGCCAATTCAGGAAGAAACTTGCTTGTGCTTTTGACAAATCATCATAACAGTACCACTTGCACTGGTTTCAGACATAATGTGGCATTTGGTGACCTTTGTCAGCATACATAGTACTATACAATTAGTAGGCTGATGGGATTGACTGGAATAGACATCCAACTAAAATGAACTTTTCTAGTCCTACAAAAGGGTTTATAACAATAGTACTTTTTATGATTAAACTAGATACAAGCCAATATTTATTATTTATTAGAAAAACATCAAATAAACTTATTCAGGCTTAGTTTAACTTAATATGGCTTAACAACATTTTCAAGCCAAGCTAAACCAAATGGTCATTAAGCCCAATTGGATGACTCTGATGCATTCGTGGTTACTATACTTATTAATTAGCTCTAATTGCTTATTGTTATGCTTACTATAAGCATATTTAGGCCAGCACACTTGGTTTTTACTATTTTTTGCACCTAACTCTGCAGTTACATAACTTTCACTACTTATATTGTAGATGCATGCCAAGTGTGAATGAAATAAGCTTTAATTTTTGCAAGTACTTTAAAACATCCAATTAGATTGAATGGCTATATTTTCTATAATACTGACTGGATGAAACCTTACCTAGGTTATCTCATGCTTTATAAATTGGCATGCATTTAGCTTACATATATATAATTTCAATTCTAAAATATTTAAGTGATCAGTAAAAAATTGCAGGAGATATTGCTTATTTACATTTATGAAAATGTAAGTAATGAAAATCATGTGACTGTAGAATCATATGCAAAGGACAATAAGTAAATTAAGCTTGCTAAGCATTTAGCCAAAATATACACAAAAAAATCTGCAGTTTAAAAATGAGTACCAGTACTAATTAGAAAGCATTATTGTAATAAAGGAAGAAAGCATAATATGATAATAGCAACCCTATGTAGAATTGTTGACATTTTTAGTTAGTTTAACAGTGGAGGATAGTCATAGAATTAAAAATAATATACTAAGACCCTTTTGAATGAGCTCATGATACTCTGCTCACACTGAGTTCTATAGAGTCATTTTAGGACCTTTTGGAGTATTTTTCAAGCCACTTCCATAGCCTGAAACTGCAAAGCCTTCCATTTGCATGGCTACATTGTGTGATGTGTTTTGTCCAATCATAGCCATTTGTGGGCACCTTCTAATGTGAATGCTTGTAGAATAAATGTGTGTGAAATTCCCACAACAGAATAACAGCAATATCTCTATTTGATAAAACATGTTGAAATCCTTACATTATAGAAAAGTCAGTGGAATGTTTGGAAAATGTCAAATACTAGTACATTACCATGTTTGTAATAATGCTTAATTTTTATTAAAGTTTATCACCTAGATAATAGCGAATCTTATTTGACATACTAATTGCTTGCCATTAAAGTGATTATTGTTCTTTACACATGACTCATAATTTTCATTACTTACATTTTTGTAAAATATAAACAAGCTATGTTTTTTGCAATTCTTTACTAATTACTTAGATATTTAATTATATATATATAAGTTAGATGCATGCCAATTTATAAAGTATGAAATGATTTAAATAAAGTTCTATTCTGACTGAAGGTTCTAGGATACTTACAAAAATCAAAATTTTACCTAGATTATTTGATACTCTACAAATTGGCATGCATCTAGTTTACATATATATAATTTCAATTCTAAAATATCCAAGGAATTAGTGAAGAATTGCCAAAAATATACCTCATTTACATTTTATAATATAAGTAATAAAAATTACACAACTGCAGAGTCAGATGCAAAAGATAGTAAAAGTTTGAGAAAATGTTACTGTTTGCCTCTGTCAACATAGGCAATTGCAATCATTTATGCCTCAAATATGATTGATGTTTTTTGTATCTGACTCTGCAGTTATATGATTATCATTACTTGTATTGTAAAATGTTAATAAGCTATATTTTCTACAATTCTTTACTGATTAATCACTGAGATATTTTAGAATTGAAATTATATATATATAAGCTAGATGTATGTCAATTTATAAAGTGTGAAATGATCTAGGTAAGGTTTTAATTTTTGCAAGTATCTTAGAATCCATTATCATTTCCTCTAATCAACAATGTTCAATTTTACTTTACTTTAATTAAAACTGTGATGCCTGCATGTTATAAGGTTTCAATTTTCTAGAGTGACACTATTAATTTTAATATCCAATTTTGTCTATATACAATAAGGATTGATTAATTATAAAAGATTTTTCATTTAATTTACATAATAAGTAGGAATAAATAAATAAGTTAGGTCTGCATATGATTAATTGATGTCAAATATGTTTGACACTCTACATATGAATTGTCTTGTTTTAACAAAAATACTTGAATAATTTAAAATTAAAGGAAAATTGAAAAAATTATTTAAGCTGAACAGTTTTTTCAATTCTTTTCTAATGTTAAATTATTCAAGTATATTTATTTAAAATAAAGCAATCCATAAAAAAAGTGTCAAATATAATTGACATTAATTGGCAATAAGCAGACCTTGCTTATTTGCTTTTATCCACTATGCTATAAGGTATTATTGAGTTAAATAATGCTATGCTCTTATTTTAAAATTAAATATCAATATATATTTTCATTGGTTGCTTAATAAAAATCACATGAATGATTTCTACCTATAGTAAATTCATAAATAAAGAAAAGAGTACTAAACATATTGCTAGAGAATGCTTCTTTTAATGAAAAACAATATACATTAACTAAGCAACTTACATGTCAAATACAATATATACACTATAAAAAATATATTATATACTAATATTCTGATTAATTCCAATTCTAGCACTTTTTGTTTGATATACATGCATAATTGGTATATTCCATACAGTTGTTTTCCCAAAGTCATTAAAGAATTTTACCATATATTTATTTATAATATAACTTAATATAAGAGAATACTACTTGGAGAAGACTATACTTTCCTATATATATGTCAAAATAAAAGTGTATTTGAAATAATATAGATTGTGACTACAATATTTATTTAATATTTTATTTATAAATAATCTTTGAATATAATCTTTAAAGCTAATATACAGTATTCCAATTATATAATACACCATATGACTGAATATTTATTAGAAAGTCCTTTTACACCACTTGTAATATAACAATAATAGGGCTAATTTTACAAATAAATTATATTAAATGCCTTTAAATATGTTTTAATTATTGTAAAATAACACTGTATATGCATTTTACAATAAAATTCACATAACTTCAATTCTGTAACTTGCTTAACGTTGCAAATGGGACACATCAGAAAAACTTCCCATAGTGAACCTTCCACACTGATCTGCCTGATATATGCAAAGGTCATAAAAATATATGACAATGGATTTAAGAACTTTATAGTGCAAGGACAATAAAATGAACATGCATGGCTGCCACTATACACCAGTGACATTGATCATACCACATACTAGAATAGTATGGCCAGGTTTTATCAAATTTTATTCCTTACTAGTGTAGCTGAATGAAGGCAAGACAATGATTGTTAGTTGTATAGACAATACCAATGCAAAGGTGAATTATAAATTAAAGCCATCAAGTGCCCTAATACTTGTATAATGAATGTGTTCATAAATAGTATGATACTGAATGTAGGTAAGGAATAGGCTATAAGAGCGAGCGTAGGTGTGAGTGGACTGCAGTTACATAATTTTCATTATTTATTTTTGTTATCTTATTGTGTTAGAATATAATGGTTAACACAATTGTTTCTGATACTAAGAGAGAATAGGGTTGGAGAAAAACTTATTTACACTTTTTGCAAAGCAGAATACACCCACTTTATATTGTTAATATTATTTCCAGCTCACACTGCATCTATTTTTACAAGATATAATTACAATAACACCTTGTAGTGTATCAGCACACTAGCACACCAGCACATCAGCATAGCACAGATGCCACGATGACATCTGTCCCATCCTCTACTATTCAGAATATTCAGATCAGGAAACAGTCATATAGCTTTGATCAACAGAGCAACCACTGAAAAATAAAAATAACATTACTGTAGTTTTGTCTAAGCTTTTATTTGACAAATGATTATAATCCTATTATAGCACAGAAATGAACAGTCTATATTTAAAAGTGATAATGAAAGCAATATGAGCATTTATACAGTTATATTTTGATGTTTCAGTTGTATCAAACAGTATAATTTAATATACATTTATTATACAATGTTTGCAAGAATTATATTAATTATTATTATAAGATTGACATAGGTTTCTGTAGTATGTCATTTTATACAATATGCTAGACTAAAGAAGATGAGATATGCAATCCTTTATAGTTAACCTTTTTTAAACTTAAAGAGGTGTATAAAAACTAGCATATTTTGAGAAAGATTTTTAGATATTTTTTGCATCAGACTCTACAATTACATAATTTTCTTTATTTATATTGTAAAATGTAAATAAGCTATTTTTTTGGCAATTCTTCACTAATTACTAAGATATTTTAGAGTGACACTATATATATATAAGCTAGATACATGTCAATATATAAAGTATGTGATTTTTGCAGGTACTTTAGAATCTTTAGTTAGATTTAATGGCTATATTTTCTACAATACTGTGTGAAACTTTATTTAGATTATTTCATACTTTATAAATTGGCATACACCTAGCTTATATATATATAATTTCAATTTAAGAATATTAAAGAAGTCAGTAAAGAATTATAGGAAATATAGCTTATTTACATTTAAAAATTATATAACTGCAGAATCATATGCAAATGACAAATAAAACATAAAGGCTAGTGATGCTATACAAATTAAAAATATTGACATATATAAAAAGTTAAAAAACAAAAAATAGATATATGACATTTTAACTCACATTATAAACAACTACAAAATTTGTTAGAAGAATGACTATAGTTGTTATGGCTTGCTAACCTATCCTTTATAATGCATATTTTAAAAAATAGATTAGCATTTGGAGAAAATGCAATAGGCTATGAGTAAACAATTAGAAATTAATTGTGTAATAGTGTAATATACAGCATACTAATATTTAAATTGGTAAAATTACTCGCCATCACCAACAATTGTGACAGGCACTTGTCAAGTGACACTGTAAGCCTTTTATAGGAGGGACTGCCTTACAGTGTATGACCAATATTTCTCAATGCGTCACACAATACATGACACCGAACAAGCTTTGCAATATGATTGTTCAGACAGGAAAACTCTGGAATGATTTTCTGTCGACATCTTTGAGGAATTATGTATGATGTGTATGATCAAGATAGTTTACAAAGGCACAAGACGCTTTAAGAAGCCATACATCGATGCACTATTAAATGTAACTTGTGTGAGTTAACAGTCATTGTTGCCTGCCAACCGCTGATGACATATATGCTACCAAAAAAAGACAAAATTGAAGATTACTCTCTCATACTTCTTACCAAAAAGAAAGCGGACTGCCAAAGTTGTCAAAGACACAAAGAACAGAGGTCGTTTGTGGCATTTGAAAGACATATTAATTGATTCACTTATAAGAGTATAAATCTGATAATTACAAATGTATAAAGCAATTGGCATTTTTTTATGACTGTGCAACTAGAAAATTTGTCATCAAATGATAGTTGTATACAAGTGGAGGATAGGACAACCATTATTAAAAATGACAGAAAAGAATATTTGAAAACTCTCCAATGGTATTTCATTTTGGCAATAAGATGGCCTAGATACTAGAATAAGAGATTTTATATATATAACTCATAGGAGATGTATTTAAACATATGTTTCTAAAGTGATATTTAAACTCTGACTTAGCCTAGCATTGGATATTAAAACCACCAATTATTATAATCAATTTGACACCTTGGTCTCATTAAAATAATAGATATATTATATTAATTGTTGAACTATTTAAGAGCTAAAATACTCTCTTAATATAGAATGATGATTTCATACTTAAGCTTTCATAAACTTTCTTAGAGACTTATTTCTGTTAAGCTGTTAAAAATAAATAAGATGTTAATAAAATCTAAAATGATTGCAAAAGAATCAAGACTTGTATCTTCTTTCTTATTGCATGATTTAAAAATATAGCAACTTTTGCAATAGTAATTGGAAACATCAGTATGGCAATCTTTAATATGTCAAGATATTTATTGTATTTTACTATTGTTGCCTTTCCTAACTTAGCCTTAGTTTAATTAGACCTTATTCTTTCAAAAGTGTGGCTTTCTACAGCTATAATGCAATATACTAATGCTTGACAATGTAAAGAAAATGCTATTGCTATTGTCAAATTAAAGAACACTCTATCTATAAGTTTGCTTTATTATATTTGTGAGCTATAATGTATGAGTCTTTTTTTATAAGAGTGAAGCAAAAGCTATTTTAAGCCCTCTGTGCCATCAAAAACATTGTCACTAAGTCACTTGCACTTAAGAATGTCCAACATAGAATTATTAAATATACACATTTTTATTCAACAATAATAAATACATTAGTCTATATAATTTTTACAATATGTAATGGAACAGATTTAAAGTTGTAAAAGGTTTTTATATGGATTATTTTCACAAAAGCATATTATAGTAAGTTTAAGTTTTTTTATTAGTTGTAATATTTTATAATTTATATAAAAGTCTAATAATATTTAATAAGAATGAAATAAACTATATATATATAATATATCAATTAGTTTAGCAAAATATAACCAATGATTCTTTAATTTCTTACTATTATATTGTATAGTATTTTGGCTGTAAATTAAACTATATTTTGAATTTAAATTCTACCATACTTATATCAACGAATTGGCCATTTTGTTGCCAGTTAAACATTATGTGACTTGCATTCATATGCACAACTGGTTTCGCCTCAAACCATATTGCTTTCATTCTATTGAAATGGGTTGATTTCTGTAATTTCATGTTTCCCAGAAGCTTGATATGGTATCCATAGTAAAAAATTAAAGAACTTATTTTTGTTTTGAAGTAAAAATTATAAAAAATAACTTTTTGAAATTGTTTTTGTTATGGATGAAATGTATATTATTCTTTGCTTTTTAAACAATTTATATTTTTTTATATTTTTTTAAGAATGAACAATCAATAATAGGCAATCAATAGTAATAAAAGACTCAAAATAAGTGCAAAAGAATATGGTATTAGAGATTACTGAGTGGCACATTTGCCAACTTAGGTACCATTTGGATGGATTTCTTGTAGTCACAATGTGAAGCAAGTTTAAACTATATTAGAGTGATAGAAATTGAAAACTTATTGTGTGTCTTTAATTTTGTATTTATTGTAAATATACTTCCTTATGTCTTAATAAAAACAGTAGTAAAATGTGCAGTCATTAACACTGCAGATAAGTCACTTGCAAATATTTAACTAATAATTTCACAATTAATGCCACAATATTCAATGACAATATTGCAATTGAATTGTAATAAAATTGGAATGGATGTAATTAAATTGTAAATGGTTCTAAAAGTATTGTAATTAAATTGTAAATGAATTTTAAAAAGTTACAGCTATATTTGTAATTGTAATAGGACATTTTATAGCTATAAAAATAATAAACTGAATTTTGTCTTTGAACATTTTTGTCTTACACATATTAAGCTGAATCTTACAATTTTTCTTATTGAATTTATTCAGTCCAATCCACTTGACCTGTATTTTTGACACTTTTTAACTTTGTATTGAGCTTTTTTGTATATTTTTAAAGGAGTTTTCAAATTGTTTAAAATTTATTTTTTTGTTATTTAATATTATAATAATGAAGGTGTAAAAGCCTTTCAAGTGTGAAAACTTGTAGAAAGTAACTTTTTCAATTTTCCGCTAAATAAGACAAATTGCAATTTTGGACTTTCAGTTACAGATCTGACTTTAGTGCTAATGTAATGGTAAATGTTACCTTTTTAAATAGCTTTAAAGAAACATTCCTTTGTAGACTTATAAGTTTTATACTTATATTTCACATTATTTACAATTGAGCAATGTTATTTGTATTTAGCCATACTGAAAGTTTGATTTTGAATGTAATTTGCAAGATCTTATATAAGAATATTATTTCAATTATAAAATTATACAATTGTGTCTTAGTCTCCCTTAATTTATATATTAGTATTATATAAAGTAAATTTCTCTTTTTAAACTTACTTTAATTAAGTATATATATTTTTTAAATTTTAATATAGTTTGCAAAATTGTATTAAATTTTTTAAAATATTAGTTTTATCTCTTTTAAATTAAATGGCTTAGTTTAATTGACTACTATTCTTCAATTTTAGTAAAAATTAAAAATAAACAATTTGCTAATAATTTTATAATTAGTAAAGACAATTTAATTAATAAAATAATATTTATGTCATTTGAAATGAGAAAATATTGAAAAATATTTTCAAATGCCAAAAACATCTATAATATATAACAGAATGATCGAAAATGGAAAAGCACTTGAGCAAAATGAGAGCATTGGTTAGCAAATTGGTCAGCTACGATAGCAGCTGACCACCAGAATGGAAATATGTTCCCACACAACAAAAAGTGCGAAAACAATCCCACATAAAAGGAAAGGGTTTTCCACACAGCAAAAAAACGCAAGAACAATCCCACACATAAAAGAAATTGGTTTCCCACACAGCAAAAAAGCACGAGAGCAACCCCACACAAAAAAGGAATGGGTTTTCCACACTTAGAAAAAGCAGCCATGTACGATGCAGGTTCTTCAGTGTCTGCTGCCTCTCATGCTTAGTCAGCACAATTTTTTTTTTCAGTTTTCAACACAATACTGCCTATGACCTTTGCCTCTGTTTCTCACTGCTGCTGCCACTGGAACGACAACTATTTTAACTGCCAGTTGCTGTTGCTTTATTTCAGTCCTTTTAACAGTCTGTATGTTATTTATTTATTTATTTTCATAGCTTTATTTTTTATTTTTTTATTTTTTAGGTTTTGTCTACACACATTGCTTTCTCTTTTGTGTGTTTCATACATTATGTGTACTTTCTCAAATGTGAGTACCTCTTTTTTCATTTTTTTCTTTTGGTTTTGACTTTGAAATAGCCTTCTTCAAGACCTTTTTGGTGGTGTTTTAGTAGGGTTCTACTGGTAGTTTTTTCCTCAAAAGTATGTATTTTTTTCTCATTCTTTTTCTTATTTTGACACTATTTAGCCCTCTTCAAGGCCTTTCTTGGTGGCGCACTCTTGGGCAACCTTTGCACAACTTTCATCTCAAGCAAATTTGACATGTCGTCAGTTTGTCTTGGTTGGATCTGTTGGTGCTTTCTGCTGCTTTCTGGTTCTTGGCTTTTGGCAGCTCTCTTACGCTTAGTCTTGGTCTTGGTCTATCTTCCCTTTTTTTTTCCATTCCTCCTCCTTTTACACTGCATTATTTCTTATGCCTGCCACTCCACCACCATCACCACCATCTGTTTCTCCCCCTACATCACCTCAGCTTTATCAGCAAGCTGTAAGAAATCAGGAGTGTCTTCAACATAATAGAAGTTCTCCTGAATTGCATAGAGTTCCCTTTGCTTCTACAGCACTTTTTGCTATTTTTCCACCTCCTTTACCTCCACCACAATCATCTGTCACTTTTAATGGGCAATTTTTTAATTACTTGCCTGCTGATATTGTGGCTGGCATAAGAAATCTTCAGCCTTTTTCTACCTCATCTAGAAAAGGGTGTTATGCACATCCACCACCTGTATGTTATTTATTACTCTTCTCTAATAATTTATTATATTAAATGTCAAATAATATAGGTTCCCCTCCCTTCTGCTTCTTTTGCTTCTGGCTCTCACTCTGCTCTTGGTTCTGTCTTTGCCTTTGGTCCTGGTCCTGGTCTTGCCCTATTCCTATTCCTGTCCCGTTCTTATTCCTGCCCCTGTCTCTATTCTTGCCCCTGTTTCTATTCCTGCCCCTGTCCCTATTCCTGCTCCTGCTCCTGTCCCTGCTCCTGCCCCTGCCCCTTTCGCTCCAGCTCTTTCTCCAGAACCTAATTTAATACGTATTCCAACTCTTGTAAGCATTTTTTTTTTCATTTCTTTTAAAATTATTTTACTAATTATTATATATAGCCTTTTTTATTTGATCATATCATTGACATTGATGTACCACCTCAATTGGATCATGTTTTTGATGAACCACCTTTATTTGATCATCTTCTTGATCTTCCATACATTTCCATTGCTCATCAACCCTTTGATCCTACTCGGGAGGTTCATAGTCTTGGAAGGATGAACATTGAATGCCCTTCATTGGAGAGCTGAAGCTCTTTCTGTCTCCTCTCATATTAATCCCAAGTTTGGCATGTGTTGTTATCAAGGCAAAATTGAGCTTTCCAAGCTTCAAAAGGTTCCACAAGATCTTTATCGTCTTTTCACTCGCGAGGATCCATGTGGTTCTGATTTTCACAAGCGCATTCTTTTTTCAACAATTCCTTAGCCATGACTTCTGTTGGCAAAACAACTGATCCTTCTGTCAATCAGAATAGTGGTGGCCCTTACTCCTTGGTCTTGCGTGGAGAGCTCATTCATCAGGCTGGCTTTGTCCTTCCCTTAAAAGGTAGAAATCCTACATACTCTCAGCTTTACATTCATGACAACATCTCTTATAATCATGCTATTGATTATCGCATGGCTATTCATGAAGGGCATCAAAGACGCAATGGTCAAAACCATCCTCTTGATCGTGCAATTATGGGTTTACTTCAGGATATCATTCACACCTTCCATCCTGCTATTCACTTCTATCAGCAAGCTTTTGAGTTAACCACCACCCTTCCTCCTGATTAACAATGCTCAATCTCACTTTATTTTGATCAAAATTCTAACAGGTGTCGCTACAATTTGCCTGAAAAAACTGTTAATGAGATAGCTGTTGTTGTGATTGGTGATGGAGAGCGAGTTACTGGGCCTCAGGACATCATCATTTATAGGAAGAATCAGCCTCATCATCCTTTGTCCCTTTTTAGAATCTCTGACTCTCATCCTTTTTATCCATCACTGCGTTATGTCCTTCTTTTTCCAACTGGACAGATGGGATGGTACTCCAGGATTCCCTACAAGGTGTTGGAGGATCAGAGAGATCAGACAAAGTATATCTTTTTGCAGGAATACCTTTGCTATTGCTTTCACATTCGCCCTGCCAATATTGAGTCCAATCACATTTTTCTTGCTGGCAAGCTTTTTCAGGCATACTGTATGTTTGTGAGTCTTGGGCAGTTGCTGAGCAGAAGCGCCTAGGACAACTTGCTGCCATTCAGGACAATCTTAGGGTTGAACTGTATCAAGGCTTGGCAGATGCCATTGTTGGAAATGTGGATGTCAATCTTAATGAATTGGGCAGAAGAACCATACTCCCTTCTTCCTTCTCTGGTGGCACACGCTACATGCAGCAGCTTTGTCAGAATGCCTTGGCCATCAATAGGCATTTTGGAGGAGGAGACCTTTTTATCACCATGACTGCCAATTCTGCCTGGCCTGAAATCAAGGATGAGCTGCTTGCTGGTCAGAAAGCTGCTGATTGTCCTAACTTAATCACACGCATCTTTCATGCCAAGCTTCACTCTCTTATCCATGACATCAAGGATGGCATGCTTGGGGAAATTCTAGGCTTTCTTTACACCATTGAGTTCCAGAAGAGGGGCCTTCCTCATGCTCACATCATTGTCTTTCTCAAGCCTCATGCCAAGTTGCGCACTCCAGAGCAGGTTGACAGTCTTATGTCCTCAGAGTTTCCTGTGGACCATCCTAAGTTGCTTGAGTTGGTTAAGAAGTTCATGATCCATGGTTCCTGTGGTGTACAAAATAAAAAAGCCCCCTGTATGGAGAATGAAACCTGCACCAAAGGATTTCCCAAGCCCTTCAGTGATCACACTTCTATTACAGAAGATTCCTATGCCAGGACAAGACATCTCAATACTGGCCAGACCTTTAGAACAGGCCCAGGAAACAAATATCAGGTGGACAATAGATGGGTTGTCTATCACAGCAAATACCTCATTTGGAAGTACAGGTGTCATATCAATGTGGATCCATTGCCTCAATCAAAGCAGCCAAGTACATCTACAAGTATGTGTATAAGGGACATGACCACACCACTATGCAATTTGGCACTGCTCAAGATGAGATTAAGCTCTATTTGGATGCACACTATGTCAGTACCTGTGAGGCAAACTGGTGTCTTTACTTCTTTGAGGTTCAGGACCATGAGCCCAGTGTCTTGCGTCTTGCAGTTCATCTTCCACAGCAGCAGGCAGTTGTTCTTAATCCCAATAGGGACACTCTTCAGAAGGCTCTTGAGCAACATGAAAATAGGAATACCACTTTTACTGGATGGTTCAAGGCCAATGCTCTTCATCAGGATGGTGTCATCAGTAATACTCTTTATCAAAACTTTCCTAACAAGATGGTTTGGCACAAAGACACACACATCTGGACTGTCAGGCAAAGGGGCTTTCAAATAGGCAGAATGTATTATGCTCATTCCTCT